>JAKSZT010054127.1:221528-312730 GCA_026826555.1 Tolypeutes matacus
GGTCCTATATAAGGGGGGATAGCCCCAGAGACTGATGCCTTATCAGTGGGTTCTATTTTGGAATCTGTGCTCCTGAGAGTGACAGAATTAGACTCAAATAAGTCCTCCCTGCACATGGTTCACCAGTCCCTTCTATTCAAACCTATATGCGATGCTGGAGTTTTTAGGTATACTTCCAGAGACTGGAGCCTCCTGCCTACCTATGTGCCAGGTGTGCATGAAATCTAGGTGGAGCTGCAACTCCTATCCTACAGCTCAATGGACTCATCCAAGTCACCTGGTGAGGAGACAATGATGGGAAATGGCCATCCCAGGGAATGGAAAGGGCCTGCATCTGCAGGCAGGATCATCCCACCCACCATATCCATGGGATATAAGCCCTCTCTCACTTGGAGTTGGAGTGGACATCACCATCCCAGTCCCCTCAGGATTGGGGAAAGAACTATGGACTAGAGTGGACTTGATGGTATTCTCTTGTTCACATATGGTGATTCTAGCAATGCAAGGAATTATAACAATGAGGTGGAGCCAGTGGCCACTTGACACTTTTGGGGTAGGGAGGGGATAAGCAGTTGAAATACAGGGGCTTCTTTGGGAGTTGGAGGTTGTCCTGAGTACTGTTGTTGCAACGGATGTAGGCCATTTTAAATCAGCACACACCACTCAGAACTGAGTGGAAGAGAGTGTGGTCTACAGTGTGAACTGTGGTCTATGGTTGGTGGCAAGGCTACAGGATGTGTAAGTTCATTGAGGGTGGTGGGCCAGACTGTGGGAGATGTTTGTGTGGGATGTGATGGGAGGTGTGGGAGGTGGGCAACATGGGAATCCCAGTGGGTTCCGTGTAATATTTTGGGTAATCTAAGCACCTCTTAAAATATATGTATATATATATATAAATAACATTTTTGTAAGCAAATATACATATATGCATATATATTTATATATCATTTTGCAAATGTTTGTATGTATTGTGAGAATTTTGATTTTTACCCATAATAAAAAAAAAAAAGTTATTAGTTTTAAAACAGCACCATTTATCTGTTTTTTTCTTTGGCTCCTCATGCTTTGGGTGTAAAGATTATTAAACCATTTCCTACTATAAGGTATCTTAGATCAGCGGTTCTTAACCTTTTTCGTTCCATGCACCCTTTTGCCCCAGTCAGGTGAAAACCACAGAACACTTACTTAGTCCACACTATACTGTGTATTATTTAATAAATTTATCACAACCTTACATGTGGTGATCTTTTCTCATTCTTTTGAATATAAGTATCCAGTTCTCTTAGTACCATTGGTTGAAGATACATTCTGTCCCAGTTGGTGGGCTTGATGGCCTTGTCAAATATCAGTTGACATATTCATTTGACGTGCAAAAGTGCTGAATTTTGATGAGGTCCCATTTATCTATTTTTCCTTTCTTTGCTTGTGCTTTGGGCATAAGGTTTAAGAAACTACCACCTACCACAAGATCTTGAAGATATTTTCCTATATTTTCTTCTAGGAATTTTATGGTTGTTATTTTTATATTTAAGTCCTTGATCTATTTTGAGATAATTTTTGTGTAAGGTGTGAGATAAGGGTTGTCTTTCTTTCTTTTTGGATATAACTATCCAATTTTCCCAGCACCATTTGTTGAACCAACACTTCTGGCTCAGCTGGGTGGGCTTAACAGCCTTATCAAAAATCTGTGGGAGATGTTTGTGTGGGATGTGGTGGGAGGTGTGGGAGGTGGGCAACATGGGAATCCCAGTGGGTTCTGTGTAATATTTTGGGTAATCTAAGCACCTCTTGAAATATATGTATATATATATATATAAATAACATTTTTGTAAGCAAATACACATATATGCATATATATTTATATATCATTTTGCAAATGTTTGTATGTATTGTGAGAATTTTGATTTTTACCCATAATAATAATAAAAAAAATCACTTGACTGTATATGTGATGGTCAATTTCTGAGTTCTCAATTCAGTTCCATTGGTCAATCTGTCTTTATGACATACTATGCTGTTTTTACTACTTGTAGCTAAGAAATATGTTTAAATCCTGGAAGTGAGAGTCTTCCAACTTCATTCTTTTTTTTTTTTTTTTTTATTATGGGTAAAAATCAAAATTCTCACAATACATACAAACATTTGTAAAATGATATATAAATATATATGCATATATGTGTATTTGCTTACAAAAATGTTATTTTTTATATATATATATACATATATTTTAAGAGGTGCTTAGATTACCTAAAATATTATACGGAACCCACTCGGATTCCCATGTTGCCCACCTCCCACACTAAATAAATAAAATCTTTAAATAAAAACAAAACAAAACAAAACAAAAAAAAAAACTGTGAGGTGCCTCAGAGATTATACACTCCAACTTCATTCTTTTATAAGATATTTTTTGCTATTTGGGGCCTCCTACCCTTCCAAATAAATTTGATAATTGGCTTTTCAATTTCTGCAAAAAAAAAAAAGCTGTTGGGATTTTTATTGGGGTTGCATTGAATCTGTAAATCAGTTTGGGTAGAATTGACATCTTAATGACATTTAGTCTTCCAATCCATGAATATGGAATGTCCTTCCATTTATTTAAGTCTTCTTAGGATTCTTTTAGCAATGTTTTGTATTTTTCTGAATACAGGTCATTTATGTCCTAGGTTAAGTTTATTCCTAAATATTTCATCGATTTAGTTGCTATTACAAATGAAAGTATTTTCTGATTTCCTCCTCAGATTGCACATCAGTAGTGTCTACAAATGCTATTGTTTTTTGCATATTAGCCTTGTATTCTGCTGCTTTTCTGAACTCATCTGTTAATTCTAGTAGCTTTGTTGTGGGTTTTTCAGGATTTTCTAGATGTAGGATCATGTCATCAGTGAATAGTGAAAGTTTTATTTCTTCCTTTCCTATTTGGACATCCTTTATTTCTTTGTCTAGCCTAATTGCACTAGCAAGAACTTCTAGCACAACTGCATAGTAATGGTGACAGTGGGTGTATTAGTCAGCCAAAGGGGTGCTGATGCATAATACCAGAAATCTGTTGGCTTTTATAAATGGTATTTATTTGGGGTAGAAGTTTACAGTTACCAGGCCATAAAGCACAAGTTACTTCCCTCACCAAAATCTGTTGCCACATGTTGGAGCAAGATGGCTGCCAATGTTCAGCATTCCTCTTCCTCTTAAGGCACCATGGTCAGACTCTCTAGGTTTTTTCTCTCTCCCTGGGGCTTGATTCATTCTGGGTTCAGCTGCTTTGTTCTCTCCACAAGGCCAGCTGTGAACTGTCAAGTAAACAGTTCGTCTCTTTTCCCTTCTCTCCTTCCTCACCACCCAGCTCCTCTGTGTACTGCTTACTTCCTGGGGCTCCAGCTCATAAACTTCAATCTCCCTTCTCTGCAGTGTGGTTTTACTGTGATTCCCTGCCCACTAAGGGGGCAGAGACTTGGTGTCCAACTGATGTGGCCCAATCAAAACCTTAATCATTATTTAATCAAGTAAACCTCTGAATCCAGTATAATCTAATATGCCCAGAGGAAAAAAAAAAACAGTTCACAAACATAATCCAATATCTATTTTTGGAATTCATAAATAATGCCAAACTGCTACAGTGGGTATCCTTGTCTTGTTCCTGATATCAGCAGGAAAACTTTCTGTCTTTCGTCATTAAGTACAATTCTAGCTGTAGATTTTTCATATATGCACTTTGCCATATTGAGAAATTTCCTTTTATTCCTATCTTTTGGACTGTTTCTATCAAGCAAAGGTTCTATGATTTTCCTGCATCAATCAAGAAGATCTTGTGATTTTTCTTTTTCAATTTATAAATGTGCTTATTTCACTAATTGATTTTCTTGCATTGAACCACCCTTGTATATGTGGGATAAAACCCACTTGATCATGGTGTGTAATTCTTTTAATGTGCTTTTGATTCTGTTTGTAGGTATTTTGTTGAGGATTTTTGCATCTATATTCATTAGAGATATTGGTCTTTAATTTTCTTTATCTTCATCTGGCTCTGGTATTAGGATGATGTTGGCTTCATAACATGTGTTTCATAGCATTCATTCCTGTTCATTTTTTTGGAAGAGCTTGAAGAAGATCGGTATTAGTTGTTAAATGGATGAAAAGGAGTGAGAGGCGGAAGACTGCATTGGTTTAGGTGGGCACTCACCATTTCTTTCACGGAGGATGGCTGGTTGGGGACAGGATCCTGCCTGGGTGGTCTGTTCTAGAAGCCTGCAGAGGAAGAACCTTGGGGACATAGATCTGGAGGGAGCTGGACAGTGAGGTGGACTGCTCAATATAAAATTGTGAGTTTTTTTTCTCCAGCTAGAAATCGTGGATGCAGTTGGCTAAGCCCCACCCTCCCAGCAACCCAGTGAAAGGGAACACTCTCCGAGAGTGGGAGGGTCCTGGCAAAGGGTGAGAGGGGTTTTTTCTGTTGGTTTGGCTGCCTGGACCCCTTGCAGCTTTTTGGGAGCAAACCAGCCGGCTAGAAGTGGTGCTGGGTGGAGGGGAAAGGCGAATCTGCTGAGGAAGCCTGATTTACCTAACAGCTGTGAGACACAGAAGCTTGGCTCAGGAGGGGGCAGAGCCAGCCAATTTTATAATTCCATGCTCAGTGTAAAAGTCTCAGCTCCCCTGGGGGGGTCAGGTAGTGGGGACTGTTTGCTAAGTTTCCACAAGCCTATTTAGGGTCCTCTCAGCAGAGGGGGTGGTCCAGAAGAGGCCTTCTTTTGGGTCCCTTATTTTTTCAAACAAAAATTTTTTAACTTAATTTAATCACTAAAATCTGCCTCAAAACCTGCAGAGAAAGCTGCAGGGTAATTGATTAATGAACACAGGCTGAGAGGCTCCACAAGGGCCCAAGAAGGAATGCTGTTCTTCCTTAGCTTTGTTTGACTGCATGCTTGTGTGTTTGTTTGGTTTTTTTCTTTGTTGGATTCTTGCTTTTCTTTCCTCTTTCCTCCCCACCCCACTTTTTTAAAATTTAGGTGCTGCTATGTACATAACCACTAATCTCATTTCATTTTTATAAATTGATTTATATGCACATTTTATATAAATATAATCATACAATACGTAGTACTCTGTGTCTGGTCTCCTTCACTTAGCATAATGTCTTTTTTGTGTGATATTAATATTTTGTAGTATGAACTTAGATTTGTTCAGCTTCAATGAAAAACAGTCTATATATGCAATTCTACCTATATTCATACTTCACATAATACATTTATATTTCACATAATATGTTTAGTTCATACTAGGGCAATCAGAGTATTTGTCCTTTTATGTCTGGCTTGCTTCACTCAACATAACATCCTCCAGTTTCTTCCTGTTGTCATATGTTTCATGACTTCATTTCTTCTTACTGCTGCATAATATTCCATCATGTATATACTCCACAATTTGTTTATCCATTCATCAGTTGATGGACACCTGGGTTGTTATTTTTTGGCTATTGTGAACAACGCTGCTATGAACATTGGTGTGCAGATATCTATACGTGTCAGTGCTCTCAGTTATTTTAGGTGTATATCTAGCAATTTTATTGTGGGGTCCCATGGCAAGTCTATATTCAACTTCCTTAGGAACTGCCACACAGTCCTCCACAGTGGCTGTATTAGTCTACATTTCCACCAACAGTGAATACTCATTCCTATCTCTCCACATCCTCTCCAACATTTAAAGTTTTCTTACTTTTTAATAACAGCCAGTTTAATAAGTGTGAAATGCTATCTCATTGTAGTTTTGATATGCATTTCCCTAATTGCTAGTGATGTTGAACATTTTTTCATGTGTTTCTTTGCCATTTGTATTTCTTCTTTGAACAGTTGTCTTTTCAAGTCTTTTGCCCATTTTTTTTTCAGAGTTTTAGGCATCTTTATTTTGGGTCAATAGTCTAAAATTCCAGAACTGTAAAAGCTGTAGCAAATAATTTACAGAGGTTTCCCTCCAAGGGTCTTATCTGCACACAAGCACTGGTCATTATCTCAGTTCGGCTTCAACAGGAAGACATAAACCCTAGAAAACCTGACTCCGTTTCTGGCCTTTAGGATTTCCCAATTTTTTCCACTCGATACATTTTTGGCTAGAAGAAAAAAAAAACTACTAATTCTAGACTCTGGTTAAAATTAAGGTCCAAAATAAGGGACCCAGGAAGAAATCCTTAGGATCAGGAATTCAGCCCTATAGAACTGCCTCAATTCTATCACTCTGTATATAGAGGTGACCCATCTTCTCTTTTGAGATTGGAACATTCTCCAACCCACTGTAAACAATGCTAACAGGTGTTCAACTAAAAGTAACAGGTTACCATTCTTATAAATGAAAATAAGGCTCAAATTTGCTAACTGGCTAAGGCATCCACATTCTTTGTCCTAGAAACTGGTTATGGTGGGTTTCTGTTGCTGACTATACTCGGCATTAGCTTGGGATGTAGAGGTGCTGAAGTGTCTACACTCAGACCACAAGAGAAAAAAACATCTTAGCATTTAATGAACCTCAAAGCGGCACCTCTTTCCATAAGGCTTCAAGCCACCAGGACACAGGCTCCCCCCACACCCTTAATCTTCCCCTCAGCTCTTCTGCTGAAGAATTTGGCCTTCACGATGACAGGTTGTTTTGGAAGCTTTCCCTTCCCCAGAACTTTGTAGTAACCTGATCGCACCACATCAATGATGGGAGCAGCTCCAGTCTTGTTTTGCAGCATTTACCCATGTCTGCTCACTGATCAAGGTCCACAGTTTAACGAGGCTCACAGTTGGACAGAAGATCTGATTTCTCTTCAAGTGATAATGTCTCATACAAACCTTCCCGAAGTAACCTGGGTGATATTTGTCGAAGTTGATCTTATGGTGATGCATGCCACCAGCATTACCCCGGCCTCTTGGATGCTTCTGGTGTTTGCTGATATGGCCGTGGCCATGGCTCACATGGCCCCAGAGCTTCCGGGTCTTTCTCAGTCTGGATGGCATGTCGGCGACCGAGATGAAAATGCCTTTTGCCCATTTATTTATTTATTTATTTATTTATTTTTTACTGTGGGTAAAAATCAAAAATTTCACAATACATACCAATATTTGTAAAATGATATATAAATATATATGCATATATGTGCATTTGCTTACAAAAATGTTATTTATATATATATATATATAAATATATTTTAAGAGGTGCTTAGATTACCTAAAATATTACACAGAATCCACTGGGATTCCCATGTTTCCCACCTCCCACACCTCCCACCACATCCCACACAAACATCTACCACAAGTGTGGCCCACCACCCTCAATGGACTTACACATCCTGGGGCCTTGCCACCAACCATAGACCACAGTTCACATTGTAGACCACACTCTCTCCCACACAGTTCTGAGTGGTGTGTGCTGATTTAAAATGGCCTACATCCGTTGCCACAACTGTACTCAGGACAACCTCCAAATCCCAAAGAAGCCCCTGTATTTCAACTGCTTGTCCCCTCCCTGCCCCAAAAGTGTCAAGTGGCCACTGGCTCCACCTCATTGTTATAATTTCTTCCATTGCTAGAATCACCATATGTGTACAACAGAATACCATCAAGTCCACTCTAGTCCATATTTCTTCCCCCAATCCTGAGGGGACTGGGATGGTGATGTCCACTCCACCTCCAAGTGAGAGAGGGCTTATATCCCATGGATATGGTGGGTGGGATGATCCTGCCTGCAGGTGCAGGCCCTCTCCATTCCCTGGGATGGCCGTTGCCCATCGTTGTCTCCTTGCCAGGTGACTTGGATGAATCCATTGAGCTGTAGGGTAGGAGTTGCAGCTCCACCGAGATTCCATGCACACCTGGCACATAGGTAGGCGGGAGGCTCCAGTCTCTGGAAGTATACCTAAAAACTTCAGCATCACATATAGGTTTGAATAGAAGGGACTGATGAACCATGTGCAGGGAGGACTTATTTGAGTTCAATTCTGTCACTCTCAGGAGCACAGATTCCAAAATAGAGCCCATTGATAAGGCATCAGTCTCTGGGGCTATCCCCCCTTATATAGGACCTGGGTGTCTCCAGAGCTCTCAGGACCCCCTCTGTGTGGGGCGATGGGCCTTTTGCCCTTTTCTAATCAGACACTTTGTCTTTTTATTGAGTTGCATGATCTCCTTATATATCAGGCATATTAAACCCTTACCAGATATACAATTGCCAAATATTTTCTCCGATTGAGTCAGCTGCTTTTCACCTATTTTTTATTTTATTTTATAATAATTTAAAAAAATTTTAAAGATACTTAGATTACATAAATGTTACACAAAAATTGTAGGGATTCCCATATGCCCCACCTCCCACTCCTCCCACAACCTCCCACATAAACATCCTTCATTAGTGTGGCACATCACCTGCAATAAATATACACATCTTGGGGCTTTGTCACTAAGCATGGACCATAGTTCACATCGTAGACCACACTCTCTCACACACAGTTCTGCATGCTATATGATGATATAAAATGGTCTATATCTGTCATTGCAATGTCACTCAGGATAATTTCCAAGTCCCGAAAAAGCCCCTGAATTACAACTGCTTTTCCCTCTCCCTGACCTTAAAGCATCCTGTGGCCACTGCTTCCACATTAATGTTGTAATTACTTCCTTTGCATGAATCACAATATGTCTATAACAGAATACCAGTAAGTCCACTCTAGTCCATAGCTCTTCCCCCAATCCTGAGGAGTCTAAGATGGTGATGTCCACTCCACCTCCAAGTGAGAGGGGGCTTATATCTCATGGATAAGATGGATGGTATTATCTTGCCTGCAGCTGCAGATGCTCTCCATTCCTTGGGATGGCCGTTGTCCATCATCATCCCCTCACCAGGTGTCCAGAGTGAGTCCATTGAGCTGTACAGTAGAAGTTGCAACTTCACAGAGATTCCGGGCCCAGCTGACACATGGATAGTCCAAAGACTCCTGTCTCTGGAAGTTCACCTACAAACTCTGGCACCACATATAGGTTTGAATAGAAGGGACAGATGGACCATGTGCAGGGAAGACATATTTGGGTCCAACTCTGTCACTCTCAAGAGCAAAGATTCCAAAGTAGGGCCCACTGATAAGGCGCAAAACTCTGGAGCTATCCGCCCTGATATAGGACCTGGGGGTCTCCAGAACCCTCAGGAGCCCCTCTGTTTGGGGCGTATCCACATTGGAAACCTATGAGGTCCTATTGAGATGTGCATAAGCATTACCTCTGGGATGACCTCCCGACTCACTTTGAAGTCTCTTAGCCATATGAACTCATTTGTCTTTACCTTTTTCCCCCTTTTATTCGAGGTCTTTTCCCAGTTGTATTGCCCACTGGCACTTGTTAGTAATCCCTCATTGTCAGGGAGGCTCATCCCCGGGAGTCATGTCCCATGCTGGGAGAAGGTAATGCATTCATGTGCTGAGTGTGGCTTAGAGAAAGGCCATATTTGAGCAACAGGGAGGCTCTCAGGAGGCAACCCTTAGGCACCCTATAACAATAGGCTTAGCTTCAATTTCAAGAGCAAAGACTCATAAGGCTAGTCATCAATAACAAGAGCCCAACAGTAGATCATCTTCCTTTGCCAGACACTGCCCCCGCACTTGGAGGACTGTTGCTACTCCCTTAGAGAATATGGCAGAACTCTCCAGTATTCTCTCATTTATTGAGTGGTTGTCTGCCCACTGTGACCATGCCCTGTGAGCATTTGAACAATTTTATATACCATTTATGCATGTTCAGTTGAACTTCCCCCCATGCACCCCACATCCTTGACACCCCCCCACCAATGATCCTCTCCAGCCCCAGTTGTAACCCTTCTGTGATCCAAAGCTTCTTTAAAGATGAAGCCAATACAATAGCCAAATACAACTAATAAGAAAATGAAATAATTATGATGTTTAAATGTAAGAGATAAAAAACAGGAAAACTTTTTAAAAAAAACTAAAACTAAAATTAAATTAAAGGACTGGATTATTCAAAAAAGGAGAAAAAATTTTAAAAAATTAAAAATTATTTTGACATTTTGCCTTTTATCACTGCAGTATCTGGTGTCCAGTCTGTATCATGGCACCTTCCCCCTCTCACTCCCCAGTTCTCACTATTTTTCATTTAATTTTCAAAGAAGTTTTAGGTCACAGCCAAGTCTCACACAAAATACAAGACACTCTCATATACCCAACCTCCTCCCCCTTTCCTCACTCCATATTAAAACATTTTGCATGTGAATGGTAGCATTGTTATAACTAATATACAGATAGTGAATCATAGCTACTAAACATTGTCAATGGTTTATAGTATGGTTTATATTTTAGATCATACACTTTTATAAATTTATATGATATTTACCATGTCCTGTGTCCACCACTGTAAGGTAATGAAAAACATTTCCGCTGACCACTAAATACCCCCTGTTTGATCTATTCTGTTCCTCCCCCTCCATACCCCTGAGGCCCATGATGAGCCCCTGGCTTGACTCATTGGATGACAAGATTCATAATTACATGCAACAAGAGGTCATGACACATTGGTTTGTCCTCCACTATTAAGAACAATCCTTGCTCTTAGAGATGCCCATCTGTCTATTTCTGCTCTCCCCTCAGTATCCTGGGTATTCTAACCCTTCCTTCCCAATCTACCCACCTGTCAGCCCTGCACCACCCAACCCAATATATCGCTATCCTCCTGCCCTGTCCCTTCAATATACAACTACACTCTATCACTTTACCAAAGGTTATGTCCATATGGGTGATGGCTCACAACTTTCTCTTTTCTTTCTCTTTCTTGTACACGTATCTTTCAGACAATAGTTCTCAGAGACTGCTCAATTTCCTTAATTCATATCAGTGAGGTCATGTACTGTTCATCATTCAATGCCTGGCTTGCTTCACTCAACATAAGGTCTTCCAGATTCATCCATGTTATCCCGTGTGTTAGCACTTAATTCCTTCTTACAGCTCAGTAATATTCCATTGTATGTATATACCACATTTTGTTTATCCATTCATCTGTTGATGGGCACCTGGGTTGATTCCAACTTTTGGCAATAGTGAGCAATGCCATTATGAACATTGGTGTGCATAAATCTGTTCGTGTCTTTGCTTTCAGTTCTTCTGGGTGTATACCCAGCGGTGGAATGTCTGGATCATATGGAAGATCTATTATTCATTTTTTGAGGAACTGCCAAACTGTCTTCCACAGTGGCTGGAAAATTCCACAATCCCACCATCAGTGGGATTATAATGGGTATAAGATGGTATCTCTTTATAGTTTTGACTTATATTTCTCTAATAGCTAGAGATGTCAAGCATTTTTTCATGTGCTTTTTAGACATTTGTATTTCTTCCTAGGAGAAGTGTCTTTTCAGGTCACTTGCCCATTTTTAAATGGGTTATTAGTCTTTTAATTTTCGAGTTGTAGGATTTCTTTATATATGCAGGATATTAGGCTCCTATCAGATATATGGTTGCCAAATATTTTCTCCCGTTGGATAGGCTGCCTTTTTATTTTCTTGATAATTTCCTTGGAGGTGAAAAAGTTTTTAATTTTAAGGAGATCCCATTTATCTATTTTTTCTTTTGCTGCTCATGCTTTGGGTATGAAGTTCATGAAATCATTTCCTATTATAAGGTCCTGTAGATGCTTCCCTACATTATCTTCCAAGGTCTTTATGGCCTTGGCTCTTATATTTAGATCTTTGATCCATCTTGAGTTGATTTTCATATAAGGTGTGAGATGGTGTTCCTCTCTCATTCTTTTGGATATGGATATCCAGTTCTCCATGCATCACTTGTTGAAGAAGCCATTCCCCTCCAACTGAGTGGGCTTCGTGGCCTTGTCGAATATCAGATGACTGTATATGTAAGCATTTATATCAGGACTCTCAATTCAGTTCCATTAGTCAATGTGTCTATCCGTGTGCCAATATCAGGCGTTTTTCACCACTGTAGCTTTGTAGTGTGTTTTAAAGTCAGGTAGTGTGATACCTCCAATTTCATTTTTCTTTTTCAGTATGTCTTTGGTGATTCGAGACCTCTTACCCTTCCAAATAAATTTTGTAGTTAGTTTTTCCAATTCCTTAAAAAATACAGTGTTGATTTTTATTGGGATTGCATGAAATCTGTAGATTAGTTTGGGTAGGATAGACATCTTGTTGATGTTTAGTCTTCTTATCCATGAACAGGGAATAATCTTACATTTATTTAAGTCTTCTTTGATTTTCTTTAACAGTGTTGTGCAGTTTTCTGTATATAAATCCTTTATATCTTTAGTTAAATTTATTCCTAGGTATTTGACTCTTTTAGTTACTATTGTAAATGCATTTTTTTCTTGATTCCCACCTCAGATTGTTTGTTATTGGTGTACAGAAATGCTACTGATTTTTGAAAATGATCTTATAGCCCATGACGTTATTGAACTCCTTTATAATCTTAAGAAGTTTTGTTGTAGATTTCTCAAGGCTTTCTACATATAGGGATCATGTCATCTGCAAATAATGAAATTTTTACTACTTCTTTTCCAATTTGGATGCCTTTTATATCTTTTTCTTGCTTCAGTGCTTGAGTGAGTACTTCTAAGACCATGCTAAATAGGATTGGTGATAGTGGGCACCTTTGTCTTGTTCCCAATCTCAGAGGGAAGGTTTTTAGGATTTCACCATTGAAGATGATGTTAGCTTTGGGTTTTTCATATATACCCTTTATCATGTTCAGAAAGTTTCCTTCTATTCCTATCTTTTGCAGTGTTTTTATCAGGAAAAGGTGTTGTATTTTGTCGAATGCTTTTTCTGCATCTATAGAGATGATCATGTGATTTTTTTCTTTCAATCTGTTTATGTGGTGTATTACATTGATTTTTTGTTATATTGAACCATCCTTGCAATATTCCCGGGATGAATCCCACTTGGTCATGGTGTATAATTCTTTTGATATGTTGTTGATTGCAACTAGCAAGTATTTTCTTGAGGATTTTAGCATCTAGGTTCATTAGGGAAATTGGTCTGTAATTTTCCTTTCTTGTGGTATCTTTTTTGGCTTTGGTATTAGGGTAATGTTGGCATCATAGAATGAGTTAGGCAATGTTCCTTCTATTTCTTTTTTTTTTTTTTTAGAATAGCTTAAGCAGAATTGGTATTAGCTCTTTCTGGAATATTTGGTAGTATTCACCAGTGAAGCCATCTTGTCCTGTGCTCTTCTTTGTTGGGAGGTTTTTGATGACTGAGTTTCTCTTTACTTGTAATTGGACTTTTAGGTTCATCAATTTCTTTTTTTTGTCAATGTAGGCTGCTTGTGAGTTTCTAGGAATTTGTCCATTTCCTCTAAATTGTCATTATTGTTGGCATATAATTTTTCAATGTATCCTCTTATGATATTCTTTATTTCTGTGGGGTCAGTAGTGATATCCCCTTCCTCCTTCTTTATTTTGTGTCTTTGCATCTGCTGCCTCTTTTTCTTTGTTACTCTGGCTAAGGGTTTGTCAATTTTATTGATCTTCTCAAAGAACCAGCTTTTGATTTTGTTTATTTTTTCTAGTGCTTTCTTATTTTCTATTTCATTTAGTTCTGCTCTAATCTTTGTTATCTCTTTCTTTTTACTTCCTTTGAGGTTAGTTTGTTGTTGTTTTTCCAATTCCTCCAGGTGTGCAGTTAGGTCTTCAATTTTAGCTTTTTCTTCTTTTTTAATAGATGCATTTATGGCTATGGATTTCCCTCTCAGTACAGCTTTGGCTGCATCCCATAGGTTTTGTAATATTGTATTGTCATTTTCATTTGGTTCAAGGTAATTACTGATTTCTTTTTAGATTTCCTTCTTGACCCACTGTTTGTCTAAGAGTGTGTTGTTTAGCTTCCATATCTTTGTGCCTAATCTGGTTCTCTGGCCCTTTCTGATTTCCAATTTCATTCCATTGTGGTCAGAGAAATTACTTTGTATAATCTCAATCTTTCTGAATTCATTGAGAGTTGTTCTATGTCCTAGCATGTGTTCTATCTTGGAGTATGATCCATGTGCACTGGAGAAGAATGTATATTCTGATATATTTGGGTGTAGCCTTCTGTATATATCTATTAGGTCCAGACTCTCTAATATATTATTCAGAGTCTTTGTTTCTTTATTGATTCTCTGTCTAGATGTTCTGTCTAATGGTGATAATGGTGTATTAAAGTCCCCACCTATAAGTGTAGAGGCATTTATTTCTCCACTTAGTTTTTCCACTGTTTGCCTCATGTATTTTGAGGCACCCTGATTATGTACATAAATATTTACAATTGTTCTCTCTTCTTTAAGATTACCCCTTTTACTAATATATAGTATCCGTCTTTGTCTCTTAGAATAGTTTTTCATTTAAAGTCTATTTGGTCCGATATTAGGATATCTACTCCTGCCCTTTTTTGGTTATTGTTTGCTTGTAAAATTGTTTTCCAGCCATTCTGTTTCAGTCTCCTTTAGTACCTGGGTCTAAGGTGGGTTTCTTGTAGACAACATATGGCTGGGTCATATTTCCTTATCCATTCTGCCAGTCTGTGTCTCTTGACTTGTGAGTTTAATCCATTAACATTCAGTGTTATTACTCTCAAGGAATTTCTTACATGAGCCATATTTTCTTTGGGTTTATGTATGTCATATGTTGTTTTTATTTCTCTTTTTGTCTTTTTAGTTGTTCTTACACTCTCCTCCAACTCTCTCTCTCCTGTTTTTTTCCTTTCAACCTATAGAACTTCCTTTAGTATTTCTTGAAGTGCAGGTTCCTTATTGGCATATTCTCTTAATTTCTGTTTATCTGTGAATATTTTGAACTCTCCATCATTTTTGAATACCAGCTTTGCTGGATAGAGAATTTCTGGCTGGAATTTTTTTCTTTTATTACCTTGACTATGTCATACTACTGTCTTCTTACCTCCATGGTTTCAGATGAGAAACCAACACTTAATCTTATTGTGCTTCCCTTGGATGTGATGGTTTTCTTTTCTCTTCCTACCTTGAATATCCTCTCTTTGTCTTGACCATTGGGCATTTTGATAATTATATGTCTTTGAGTAGGTCTGTTGGGATTTATACTGTTTAGATTGCGCTGTGCTTCCTGGACATGTACATCCATCTCCCTCAATAGGGTTGGGAAGTTTCTTCCATTATTTCCTTCAACACTCCTTCTGTTCCCTTTCCCTTCTCTTCTCCTTCTGGGATGCCTATAATGCATATGTTTGTGCATTTTTTGTTGTCGGTTAGATCCCTGAGTCCCTGCTGGATTTTTTCTATATTTTAATCTATGTGTTCTACTATATGTTTGATTTCAGATGTACTGTCTTCCACATCACTAATTCTTTCTTCTGCCTGTTCTAATCTGCTGTTATGTGAATCCAGCGTCTTTTTTATTTCTTGGATTGTGCCATTCATCACCATCATATCTGTTATCTTTTTATGTATGTTTACAATTTCTTCAGTATGTTCTCCCAGTGTCTTCTTAATATCCTTAATCTCTTGCTCCACTTCATTAAGTATGTCCATGATATTTGTTTGGACAGCTTTGATTAGTTGTTCGATGTTCTGCATCTCTTCCTGGTTTTTAGTTTGATCATTGGAATGGTCCATGTCTTCCTGTTTCTCAGTATGGTTTGTAATTTTTTGTTGCCCTCTGGTCATCATTTTATTTTGATGGATTTATTCAGTTGATTAGGTTCTCTCTCTGCTCTAGAGTTTTATTTAGCTGGGGGTTCTGTGTGTGTGTTAAGTTTTCTCTTTGACACTTTGTTCTTCTTGTATTTCCTTGCTTTATTCCATGTTCTCTTGAAGGAAAAAGATTAGGGCCAGAGGAATTGAAAGAGGTAAGAAAGGAAAATGGATAATAGTAATATTGATAAAAGTTAGAAGAGGGACCATATCATACTTAGTAAAATGAATATTTAACTCATGTAGGCAGTGTAGATTAATACGGGGAAAAAAGTGGAGTACTTACAATGGGATGGGAAACCAAATTGAGAAAAATATATAGAAAGATTTAAAATGCCGGAATGATGAGGAGAGAGGGGAAGAGTAAAGAAAGGGCTGAAAGGAAAAAGTTAATAATATTAAAAAGGAAACAGAATAGACAAGTTTGAAATAGACACCCATGAAATTGAGGACTAATGAAAAAAGTGGAATGTAAGAACTATAACAGAAAGCAGAAGGTGGAAAAATAAAGGAAGGAAAAGAGATAGCATTAGTAGACAAAATCACTATACACAGAGAATGGAAAATCAAGGAAGAAGAAGCACAGAAAAGAAGAAACAAGCTATGTAAGTCTGAGGAAGGAATGCTAAGGGGTGCGGAGTCTTTCTTTTTTGGAGTAATGAAATTGTTCTAAAATTTTTGAGATGATGAATGTACAACACTGTGCTTATACTAAAAGCTCTTGATTACGCACTTTGGATCAAATAGCCAGAAACAGCAGCTATGTTCAGTGGGGGAAGCATTGAGAGATTGAGAGATGAGGAATTTTCTTGTTTGCCTGTTTTTTGTTTATTACTATTATTGAAATAATGAAAATGCCCTAATAATGATTGAAATGATGAAAGCACAACTATGTGTTTATACCAAATACCATTGGTTGTACACTTTGGATGAATTGTATGCTTTATTAACATGTATAAATAAAATTGATATGTTTAAAAAATTATCAATTGACTGTATATACTAGGATCTATATCAGAACTCTTAGTTCAGTTCCATTTGTCAGTATATCTATCCTTGTGCCAATACCTTGCAGTTTTGACCACTTTAGCTTTGTAGCATGCTTTAAAGTCAGGTAGCACGATTACTCCAATTTTGTGTTTCTTTTTAATATGTTTTTGACTATTCACGGCCTTGTGCCCTTCCAAATACTTTTCATAATTGTCTTTTCCCGTTCAGTAAAAATGTTGCTGTAGTTTTTATTGGGATTACTTTAAATCTGTAAATCATTTGAGCTAGGACAGACATCTTGATGTTGTTTAGTCTTCCATTCCATGAACACAGAATATTCTTCCATTTATTTAGGGCTTCTTTGATTTCCTTTAACAAAATTGTTTAGTTTTATCTGTATAAGCCCTCTATGTGTTTAGTTTATTCCTAGATATTTGATACTTTTAGTTTATATTGTAAATGTATTTTTTCTTGATTTTCTCCTCAGATTGCTCATTATTAGTGTGCAGAAATGCTACTGATTTTTGCATGTTGAGCTTATATCCTGTCAATTTACTGAACTTGTTTACCAGCTCTAGAAGGTTTGTCACAGGTTTTGGGGGGCTTTATATACATAGGAGCATGTCATCTGAAAATAGGGATATTTTTACTACTTCCTTTCCAATTTGTATGCCTTTTATTTCACTTTCTTGCCTTACTGCTTGAGCAAGTACTTCAAACACAATGTTAAATAGGAGCGGTGACAGTGGACATCCTTATCTTGTCCCAGATCTTAAAAGGAAAGCCTTTAGCACATCACCATGACTATATTTTAGCTGTGTGTTTTTCATCTATTCCCTTTATCATGTTGAGAAAGTTTCCTTCCATTCCTCTATTTCAAAGTGTTTTTATCAAGAAAGGGTGTTGTATTTTGTTGAATGCTTTTTCTGCATAAATAAAGATTATCATGTGATTTTCTACTTTTGAACTGTTAATGTGGTGTATTACATTGATTGATTTACTTATGTTGAAACATCCTTCCATACCAGGGATAAAACCCACTTGATCATGGTGTATAATTTGTTTGATGTGTTGTTGAATATGATTAGCAAGTATTTTGTTGAGGATTTTAGCATCTAAGATCATTAGAGAGATTGCTCTGTAGTTTTTTTTCTTTCTTATGGCATCTTTATGTGGTTGTAGTATTAGGCTGATATTGTCATCATAGATTGAGTTAGGTAATGTTCCCTTCCCTACTACTTTTTGGAAAACTTTAAGCAGTATTGGTGTTATGTTTTTCTGGAATGACTGGTAAAATTCACCTGTGAAGTCACCTGGTTTTGGGCTTTTCTTGGTTAGGAGGTTTTGGTGACCAATTTTGTTACTTGTGGTTGGTCTGTTGAGTTCTGATTTTCTTTTTCCAATGTAGTTTCAAGAAATTCATCCATTTCATCTAAGTTATCCATCTTGTTGGCATATTTTTTTTTCAAAGAATCCTCTTATGATATTCTTTATTTCTGTGGGTCGGTGTTGATATCCTCTCTCTCATTTTTTATTTGATTTATGTGCATCATCTCTCTCTTTTTCTTTGTTAGTCTAGCTAAGGGTTTGTCAATTTTATTAATGTTCTCAAAGAACCAGCTTTTGGTTTTGTTATTTTTTCTAGTGTTTTTCATTCTCAATTTCATTGAGTTCTGCACTAATATTTGTTATTTCCTTCTTTCTGCTTGCAGTAGCATAAGGTTGTTGTTCTTTTTTTGTTCCACCAGGTAGCAGTTAGGTCTTTGATTTTGGCACTTTCTTCTTTTTTAATTTAAATACTTATGGCTATAAATTTCCTCTCCATACTGCTTTAGCTGCATCCTTTATGTTTTGGTATGTTGTGTTCTCATTTTTTTTTTTTTGTATCGGTGTTGTTACTGATTTCTTTTACACTCCTTGACCCATTGATTATTTAATTGAGTGTTTAACGCCTATAAATTTGCTTGGATTCTGGTTCTCTGCCACTTTATTCATTTCCAGGTTCATTTGGTTGTGGTTACAAATATTACTCTGTATAATTTCAATCTTTCTAAATCCCTTGAGACTTCTTCTGTGACCTAGCATGTGGTCTATGCTGGAGAATGATCCATGTGTGCTCGAGAAGAATGTATATGCTGCTGTATTTGGGTGTAATAATCCATATGTATATGTTAGGTCTAGTTCCTCTAATGTATTATTCAAGGTTTCTGTTTCATTTTTTATTATTTATTTTATTTTTAAAGAAGCTTTAGATTACATAAACATTACATTAAAAATATATAAGATTAACATATACCACACTTCCTACCCCTCCCACACTTTCCCCCAATAGGACCATATTTCATTAGTGTGGTACATTTATTACAATTGATGAACACATGCTGAAACATTGCTATTAACCATGGTCTATAGTTTGCATTATAGTTTACACTTTGCACCACACAATTTTATAGGTTTTGAAAAAATGTATGATAGTCTGTATACATCATTGCAATGTCATAGAGGATAATTCCAATGTCCCCAAAATGCCCCACGTTTCATCTATTCTTCCCTCTGCATCACCTCAGAAACTCTGGTGGTCACTGCCTTTATATCAATGTTACATGTTTTGCTTTCCTAGAATAATAATATGTCTACTTTAGCCCATAGTTGCATTCCCCCCTTATGTTTGCTCATTTCTCAGTCTTGATTATTTGGGGATGGTGATGCCATCCTGTTTATGATTGAGATGGGGCTTAGATCCCATGGGGCAGGTGAATGGAATTATCTTGTTTGCAATTATACATACTCTATGTTTTTGGCGTGGGCACTGTCCATTATCCTTTTGTTAGTTGTCATGGATGAAACCAATGAACTGGAGATTAGGTGTTGCAACTCTGCTGAGATTCAAGGCTCAACTGGCATATCAAAAGACCAAAGATTTAAGTATCTGGGACATACATGAAATGAGCACAGTGCTAATTATAGGTTCAAATTAAAAAGGCCTTATTAATTTCCATCTTCATCCTGTTGTGGTTTGAGAAATGACTTTGTATAATTTCATCCCTTCTAAATTGATTGAAACTGGAGAATGAACAATGTGTATTCAAGAACACATATTCTACTGTATTTCAGTATAATATTCTGTATATGTCTATTAGGTCTATATCTTCTCATGTATTATTCAATGTCTCTGTTTCTTTGTGAATTTTCCCTAAGATATTTTGTCTAATGTTGATAATGATGTATTTATATATATACATACAATGGAATATTACTCAGCAGTAAGAAGGAATACAGTGCTAACACAGGAGACAATATGGATGAACCTTGAAGACCTTATGCTGAGTGAAGTAAGCCAGGTGTTGAAGGACAAATATTATATGACCTCACTTATATAAATTAAGGAAACTGAGCAGACTCATAGAACTAGAGTCTGGAAGATAGGTTTATAAGAAATAGAAAGGGAAAAGAAAGATGTGAGCAGGCTTCTAGGGAGCATGAGTGATCATTTTGGCATAGTGTGTTGCATCAGTGGGTAGAGACCCACATAATGGGCAGGAAGGTATTGTACTCCCGTCCTAGGGAGGCCCGTTATATTCTCAAACAGAGGGATGGGAGTCACTGGAGAACTTTGGCAGTGCCTAATAAGGGAGGACAGATCAGTGTGTCAAGCCCTCAGTGAAGATGCAAGTAACTATGAATTTTGTCCTTCAAGGACTGAAGCCTTGTGGTCGCCATGGGCCTGAAGGGGAGGGGTAGGAAAGAATAGAATAGATGGAACAGGGGGCATTTTGAGGGTGTTGGAAGTGTTCTGCATGATCTTGCAAAGATGGATACAGTACACATTAATTTTATCAGATTTTATAAAAAATATATGGTCCAAAATGTAAACCATGATGTGAACCATTGACAATTGTTAGTAGCTATGTTTCAATATTTGTGCATCAATTGTAACAAATGTACCATCCACATATAAAATATTATTGATAGGGAAAGGGAGAAAGGTGGAAGATGTTGGGTATATGGGAATCCCCTGTATTCTGTACATGGTTCTGCTGTGACCTAAAACTTATTTGATGAAAAAATGAAAAAAGATAAGACACTGGGGGAATAAATGGAAGAAAATGTCATTGAACATACAGGACAACAGTCCTACAGTGATGAAAGTCAAAATGTAAAGCAAAAAAAATTTTTTTTGTCAAATATTTTTACGTTATTTTTTAATATTCCAATTTTTTAAAATATTATTCTATTTTCACTTTTTTTCTGTGTTTTACTTATTTATAAAACTATCATTACTATTTCATTTTCTTATTATTGTATGTGTCTTTTATTGACTTCATTTTTGAAGAGGTGTTAGATCACAGAAGCATTACAAGTGTGGCAAGGTAGGATCATTGTGTGAGGTGTCAGTGAGGGGAGATACATGGGAGGAAGTTCACCTGGTTATAGATATAAGGCATACAAATGTGTTCAAATGTTAATGGGGCATTGTCACAGTGGGTGGAGATTCACACAATAACCAAAGAATATCAAATTCTCATCCAAGGGAGCTCCACCACATTCTCTAATGGAACAACAAGAATGCACCAAGTACAGGAACAATGACTTGTAGAGGAAAATGGTCCATTGAAGGAACCTTTATATTGATGACTATGCTTATGAGCAGTTACTGTTGAAATTGAAACCTAGCCTAAGTGATGCAGGGTGCCTAAGAGTTACCTATGGGGAGACTCCTTGATGCTCAATTGTGGCCTCTCTCTAAGCCTAACTCAGCATATAGAAGCAATAACTTCCCCCCAGTGTGGGACATGACTCCCAGGGTGACCCTCCCTAGCACTGAGGGATTGTTATAAAGCTTCAATAAACAATGCATCTGGAAAAAACAAAAATCAAAAAAGCTAAAAAAAAACACTTTGATCAAAAGGGGGAAAGCTAAAAACAAATGAATTTGTCTTCACAAGAGACTTCAAAGTGATTCGAGAAGCCATCCCAGAGGTAGTGTTTATGCACATCTCAACAGAATCTCACTGACAGCCAAAGTAGATACAACCCCAAATAGTGAAGCTCCTCAGGGATATGGAGACATACAGACACTATAGTCAGGGCAGACAGCTCAGGAATTTGGCCCCTTGCCAGTGGGACCTAACATGGTATTTATGCTCCCCAGTGTGACTGAGTTAGACCCAGCAGAGATTTCCCTTTGCATGACTCTTCTGTCCTTCTATTTGAACCTATATTTAGTACTAGAGTTGGTAGGTGTACATATAAGAGACTTAAATCTTTGGGCTGTCCATGTTCCAGTTGAGCCCTGAATCTCAACAGAGTTGTAACACCTGCTCTCAAGTTCAATGGATTCACCCAGGACAACTAAAGGGGAGGAGATGATGGACAAACAACATACCAAGGAACCAAGAGTGTCTACAACTGCAAGCAAGAGAGTCCCATCCACCAGATGTATG
The DNA here is from genome assembly GCA_026826555.1 of Tolypeutes matacus. NCBI lineage: Eukaryota > Metazoa > Chordata > Mammalia > Cingulata > Chlamyphoridae > Tolypeutes > Tolypeutes matacus. Next base: position 243,639 of record JAKSZT010054127.1, read on the forward strand.
CTATCAAAGCCCTCCTCAATTAACGGTGGAGTGGGCATCACTATCCCAGAGTTCTCAGGATTGGGAAATTAACTATGGACTAATATAAACTTACTAGTGTTCTACTATAGACTTATTGTGATTCTAGCAATGGAAGAAATACCATTGTAGTGGAGACAGTGACACATTGATGTTCTGGGGTTAGGGAGAGGGTAAAACAGGTGTAATGGGGGGGTATTCTCAGAACTTTGGAATCATCCTGAATGAAATTACAAAGATACAGGTCATTATATATCTGGCCATAACCTATAGAGTCAAGTGGGAGAGAGTGCAACCTACAATGTAAACTATAATCCATGCTTAGTGGCAATGCTCCAAAATGTGTTTATCAACTGCAATGAATGTACCACACTGATGAAAGATGTTGCTAATGTGGAAAACTGTGGGAGGTGTGGGTATTGGAGCATATGGGAATCCCCTATATATTCTCTGTAACATTTATGCAATCAAAGTATCTTTTAAAAAATAAAAAACTGGAAAAAAAATAAAATGCTGTATTAAAGTTCCATACTATAATTGTAGAGGCATCTATTTCACCCCTTAATTTTTCCATTGTTTGCCTCGTGTATTTTTTGGCACCCTGGTGAGGTGCAAAAATATATATGATTGTTCTTTCTTCTAGAAAGATGACCCCTTTTATTAACATATACTGTCCTTTGTCTCTTAAAATAGTTTTGCATTTAAAGTCTATTTTGTACAATATTAGTATAGATACTCCCTTTTTTGGTTATTGCTTGCATGTAAATCATTTTCCAAACTTTCCCTGACAACCTCCTTGCCTCCCTGGGTTTAAGGTGAGTTTCTTGTAGACAACATATAGATGGGTCATATTTCATTATCCATTCTGCCAATCTGTGTCTTTTGATTGCAGAGTATTATCCATTAACATTCAATTTTATAATTGTCAAAGCAGTACTTACATTAGCTATTTTTCCTTTAGGTTTATATGTCATATTTTGTTTTTTATCACTTTTGATTTTTTTAGAAGGCACCAGGAACTGAACCCAGGACCTCCCATGTGGGAGGTGGGTGCTCAACCACTTGAGCCACATCCACTCCCTGCTCATTTGTTTTTGCTCATTTTCTGCTCATTGTTTTGCTTGTTGTCTTGCTCATTGTCTGCTCACAGTTTTTGCTCATTGTCCTTTTGTTGTCTGTTTGGTGTTATTTCTCATTGTCTGCTTGTTGTTGTTGTTGATGTTTTCTCAATGCCTTTTCTTGCTTGTCTGTCTTTTCTAGGAGGCACCAGGAACCGTACCTAGGACCTCCCATGTGGGAGGTGGGCGCCCAGTTGCTTGAGCTAGATCTGCTCCCTCTTTTGATCCTTTTGGTTATTCTTATTAAAAATTTCCTTTCTACCATTTTCTCCAACACCCTCTATCTTGTATTTTCCTTTCAACCTGCAGAACTAACTTTAGTATTTCATGAAGTGTAGGACTCTTGTTGACAAACTCTTAATTTCTGTTTGTCTTTGAATATTTTGAACTCTCCCTCATTTCTGAATGCCAGCTTTGCTGAATACAGAATTATTTGCTGGCAGTTTTTTTTTTTTTTTTTTCTGTTAGCACTTTAACTATGCCATATCTCTGCCTTCTTACATCCATGTTTTCAGATGAGAATTCAGCACTTAATCTTGTCAAGATTCCTTATGTGTGATGGCTCTCTTTCCTCTTGCTGCTTTCAGAAATATCTCTTTGTCTCGAGTCTTTGATAATTTGATAAGTATATGTCTCAGGCTAGGGCTGTTATGATTTTTACTGATTGGAGTAAAAATCATACTCCAATATGATGGAGTATGATCATATTCCATGGATGTACATGTGCTTCATAGACATGTACATCCATGGCCCTCAAAAAAATTGGAAGTTTTCAGCCATTATTTCTTCCAACACTACTTCTGCCCCCTTTCCCTTCTCTTCTCCCTCTGGGATGCCTATAGTGTGTATGTTTTTGCATTTCATGCTGTTGTCATTAAATTCTCTGAGACCCTATTGGATTTTTCCCATTTTTTATTTATGTGTACTATGATTTGTGCAAATTCATATATTCAATCTTTGATATCACTAATTCTTTCATCTGCCTGTTCTAATCTGCTATTATAATCTTTCAATGTTTTAATTTCTTGCATTTTGCCTTTCATCACCATCAGAGCTGTTATCTTTTTATATATGTTAAGATTTCTTCTGTTTGTTCCCCCAGTGTCTTCTTAGTTTCCTTTTTCTCTTCATTCACTTCATTAAGTTAATTCATGATATTGGTTTGGGTGCATTGACTAGTTGTTCCATGTTATGTGTCTCCTCCTGTTTTTTTTTTTTTTAATTAATTAATTTATTTTTTTATATTTTAAAAGATGCTTAGATTACATAAATGTTACACAAAAATTACAAGAATTCCCATGTTGCCCACCTCCCACACCTCCCATAATATCCCACATAAACATCTTTCATTAGTGTGGCGCATCACCTGCAATGGATATACACATCCTGGGGCTTTGCCACCAAGCATGGACCATAGTTCACATTGTAGACCACACTCTCTCCCACACAGTTCTGCATGTTATATACTGATGTGAAATGGCCTGTATCTGTCATTGTAATGTCACTCAGGATAATTCCCAAGTCCCCAAAAAGCCCCTGTATTACAACTGCTTTTCCCTTCCCTGCCCCAAAAGCATCCAGTGGCCACTGGCTCCACCTCACTGTTGTAATTTCTTCCACTGCTTGAATCACAATATGTCTACAACAGAATACCAGTGAGTCAGTTCTAGTCCATAGCTCTTCCCACAATCCTGAGGAGTTTGGGATGGTGATGTCCACTCCACCTCCAAGTAAGAAGGGGCTCTTAGCCCATGGATACGATGGATGGAATTATCCTTCCTGCTACTGCAGACTCTCTCCATTCCCTGGGGTGGCCGTTGTCCATCATCATCTCCTCATCAGGTGACTTGGGCGAGTCCATTGAGCTGTAGAGTAAGAGTTGCAGCTCCACCATGATTCCAGGCACGGTTGGCACATGGGCAGGCCAAAGGCTCCTGTCTCTGGAAGTATACCTACAAACTCCAGCATCACATATAGGTTTGAATAGAAGCAACTGATGGACCATGTGCAGGGAGGACTTAATTGAGTCCAACTCTGTCACTCTCAGGAGCACAGATTCCAAAGTATAGCCCACTGATAAGGAATCAATCTCTGGAGCTACCTCCCCTTATATAGGGCCTGGGTGTCTCCAGAGCCCTCAGGAGCCCCTCTGTGTGGGGTGATATCCACTTTGGTGTTCTATGAGATCCTACTGAGGTGTGCGTAAGTGTTACCTCTGGGATGACCTCCCAACTCTCTTTGAAGTCTCTTAGCCACATGAATTCCTTTGTCTTTACCTTTCCCCCCTTTTATTCAAGGTCTTTTTACAGTCATATTGCCAGTTGGCACTTGGTGTTAATCCCTCACTGCCAAGGAGGCTCATCCCTGGGAGTCATGCCACACGTTGGGGGGAAGCTAATGCTGAGTTTGGCTTAGAGAGAGGCCACATTTGAGCAACAAGGAGGCTCTTAGGTGGCAACCCTTAGGCACCCTATAACAGTAGGCTAAGTTTCAATTACAAGAGCAAAGACTCATAAGGCTAGTCATCACTAACAAGACCCCATTAGTGGACCATCCTCCTTTGACAGACACTGCCCCTGAACTCGGGGTACTGTTGCTACTCCCTTGGAGAATGTGGCAGAGCTTTCCTGACTGGGAATTCAATATTCCCTCATTTATTGAGTGATTGTCCACCCACTGTGACCATGCCCCACCCCTTGATCATTTGGACAATTTTATATATCTTTCATGTATATTCAGATGAACTTCCTCCCATGAATCTCCCATCCCAGACACCCCCCAAGAATGACCCTCTGCAGCACCTGTTGTAACCCTTCTGTGATCTAAACCTTCCTTGAAGATGAAGCCCATATAATAACCAAATTTAATTAATAGGAAAATGAAATAATAATGATAAGCTTAAATGTAAGAGATAAAATACATGGAAACTCAGAAAAAAAAAACTAAAAATAAAATATAATTAAAGGATTGGGACATTCAAAAAATGGGAAAAAAACAAAATTTTTAAAAAATTATTATTATTTTTTCCTTTTATCACTGCATTACAGTTGTCCAGTCTGTACCATGGCACCTTCCCCCTCTCATTTCCCAGTGTCTCACAATTTTTCATTTAATTTTCAAAGAACTTTTAGGTCACAGCAAAGTCACACACAGAATACTAGAGACTCTCATATACCCAACCTCCTCCCCCTTTCCTCACCCCATATTAAAACCTTTTTTTATGTGGATGGTAGCAATGTTATAGCTGTTATACAGATAGTGAAACATAGCTACTAAACATTGTCAATGGTTTACAGTATAGTTTACAATTCAGACGGTACAGTTTAATAACTCTTGGTGATATTTATATGTCCTGTGTCCATTACTGTAAGATAATGAAAAACATTTCCCCTGACCACTAAATACCCTGTTTGATCTTTTCTGTTCCTTCCACCCCATCCCACTGGGGTACATGACAACCCCCTGTCTTGACTCATTGGATGACAAGATTCATAGTTACATGCAACAAGAGGTCTTGGCATGCTGATTATCCTCCTGTGTTAGGTCCACCCTTGCTCCTAAGAGACACCCACCTGTTTCTGGGTGAATCAGTCCTCCCAAAGATGGGGGTCCATCTCCTTCCCACTCACCATGTGGGTCTCCACTCCCCGACACAACACATTATGACAGGATGAACACTCACACACTCCACAGAAGCCTGCTCCAGATAAACCCCATCTTGAATGCCCCCCCAACCTACACCCTAAACCAGTGACACTACCTTGTCATATTGTCATAAGAGCATTCCCACTCCTGCACTTTCAACATCATACCCACAAATCCGATGTTCACCTAGGCCCTCTCCCATCTCTCCCCCCAGTATCCTGGGTATTCTAACCCACCTTTCCCAATCTACCCACCTGTGAACCTGCACCACCAAACCCAGTAATATCACTACACACCTGCCCTGTCCTTCAATATGCAACTATACCCTATCAATTTACCATAGATTATGTCCGTATAGGTGATGGCTCACAACCTTCTCTTCTCTTTCTCTCTCTTGTTAACCTATCTTTCAGACAATGGTTCTCAGAAACTGCTCACTTTCCTCAATTCAAGTCAGTGAGGTGATATACTGTTCATCCTTCAATGCCTGGCTTGCTTCATGCAACATAAGGTCTTCAAGATTCATACACGTTATTCCATGTGTTAGCACTTTATTCCTTCTTACAGCTGAGTAATATTCCATTGTATGTATGTACCACATTTTCTTTATCCATTCATCTGTTGATGGGCACCAGGACTGATTCCAACATTTGGCAATTGTGAAAAATGCCACTATGAACATTGGGGTGCATATATCTGCTCGTGTCTTTGCTTTCAATTCTTGTGGGTATATACCCAGCAGTGGAATCGCTGGATCATACGGAAGATCTATTGTTAGTTTTCTGAGGAACCGCCAAACTGTCCTCCACAGTGACTGGACCATTCCATATTCTCACGAGCAGTGTATGAGGGTTCCTATTCCTCCACATCCTCTCCAACACTTATACTCTCCTGTGTTTTTAATAGCTGCCATTCTGATGAGTGTAAGATGGTATTGTAGTTTTGATTTGCATTTCCCTAATAGCTAGCGATGTCGAGCATTTTTTCATGTGCTTTTTTTTTTTTTTTTTTTATTATGGGTAAAAATCAAAATTCTCACAATACATACAAACATTTGCAAAATGATACATAAATATATATGCATATATGTGTATTTGCTTACAAAAATGTTATATATACATATATTTTAAGAGGTGCTTAGATTACCCAAAATATTACATGGAACCCACTGGGATTCCCATGTTGCCCACCTCCCACGCCTCCCACCATATCCCACACAAACATCTCCCACAGTGTGGCCCACCACCCCCAATGAACTTACACATCTGGACTAGAGTGGACTTGATGGTATTCTCTTTTTCATGTGCTTTTAAATCATTTGTATTTCTTCCTTGGAGAAGTGTTTTTTAAGGTCACTTGCCCATTTTTTTTTAAATGGGTTGTTTGTCTTTTTATTTTTAAGGTGGAGGATTTCTTTTTATATGCAGGATATAAGGCTCCTATCAGATATATGGTTGCCAAATATTTTCTCCCATTGGGTAGGCTGCTTTTTTATTTTCTTAATACCGTCCTTTGAGGTGCAGAAGTTTTTAATTTTGAGGAAATAATATTTATCTATTTTTTCATTTGCTGCTCATGCTTTGGGTGTGAAATTCATGAAACCATTTCCTATTACAAGGTCCTGTAGATGCTTCCCTACATTATCTTCCAAGGTCTTTATGGTTTTGGTTTTTATATTTAGATCTTTGGTCCATCTTGAGTTGATTTTTGTATAAGGTGTGAGATGGTATTCCTCTCTCATTCTTTTGGGTATGGATATCCAGTTCTCCAAGCACCACTTGTTAAAGAGGCCATTCTCTCCCAACTGAGTGGGCTTGGTAGCCTTATTGAATACCAGATGACTGCATATGTGAGGATCTATATCAGAACTCTCAATTTGGTTCCCTTGGTCAGTATGTCTATCCTTGTGCCAATACCATGCAGTTTATTTTATATTATTATTTTTTATTGTGAGTAAAAATCAAAATTTTCACAATACATACCAACATTTAATACCATGCAGTTTTGAGCATTGTAGTTTTGTAGTATGTTTTAAAGTCAGGTAATGTGATACCTCCAACTTCATTTTTCTTTTACAATATGTCTTTGGCGATTCGGTGCTGCTTACCTTTCCAAATATATTTTGTAATTAGTTTTTCCAATTCCTTAAAAAATAGTGTTGATTTTTATTGGGATTGCATTAAATTTGTAGATTAGTTTGGGTAGGATAGACATCTTGATGATGTTTAGTCTTCCTATCCATGAACAGGGAATATTCTTCCATTTATTTAAGTCTTCTTTGATTTCCTTTAACAGTGTTGTGTAGTTTTCCATATAGAAGTCCTTTACATCTTTAGTTAAAATTATTCCTAGGTATTTGATTCTTTTAGTTACTATTGAAAATGGTATTTTTTTATTGATTTCCTCTGCAGATTGCTCTGTTTATTGGTGCACAGAAATGCTACTGAATTTTGAGCATTGATTTTATAGCCTGTGACATTATTGAACTCCTTTATAAGATTAAGAAGTTTTGTTGTAGAGTTCTCAGGGCTTTCTATGTATAGGATCATGTCGTCTTCAAATAATGAAATTTTACTTCTTCTTTTCCAATTTGTATGCCTTTTATATCTTTTTCTTGCTTCAGTGCTTGAGCAAGTACTTCTAAGACAATGTTAAATAAGAGTGGTGATAGTGGGCATCCTTGTCTTGTTCCCTATCTCAGAGGGAAGGCTTTTAGGATTTCACCATTGAAGATGATGTTAGCTTTGGGTTTTTCATATATACCCTTTATCATGTTCAGAAAGTTTCCTTCTATTCCTATCTTTTGTAGTGTTTTTATCGGGAAAGGGTGTTGTATTTTGTCAAATGCTTTTTCTGCATCTATAGAGATGATCATGTGATTTTTTTCTTTCAATCTGTTTATGTGGTGTATTACATTGATTAATTTTCTTATATTGAACCATCCTTGCATACCCGGGATGAAACCCACTTGGTCATGGTGTATAATCCTTTTGCTATGTTGTTGAATGCAACTAGCAAGTATTTTGTTGAGGATTTAAGCATTTAGGTTTATTAGAGAAATTGGTCTGTTATTTTCCTTTGTTGTGGTATGTTTGTTTGGTTTTGGTATTTGGGTAATGTTGGCATCATAGAATGAGTTAGACAGTATTCCTTCTACTTCTATTTTTTGGAAGAGCTTAAGCAGGATTGGTGCTAGCTCTTTCCAGAATATTTGGTAGAATTCACCTGTGAAGCCATCTTGTCCTGTGCTCTTCTTAGTTGGAAGGTTTTTGATGACTGAGTCTACCTCTTTACTTGTATTTGGACTGTTGAGTTCATCAATTTCTTCTTTTGTCAATGTAGACTGTGAGTTTTTAGAAATTTGTCCATTTCCTGTAAATTATCATTCTTATTGGCATATAATTTTTCAAAGTATCCTCTTAAGTTACTCTTTATTTCTGTGGGGTCAGTAGTGATATCCCCTTGCTCATTCCTTATTTTGTGTATTTGCATCTGATTTCTCTTTTTCTTTGTTATTCTGGCTAAGGGTTTGTCAATTTTATTGATCTTCTCAAAGAACCAGCTTTTATTTATTTTTTCTATTGCTTTCTTATTCTCTATTTCATTTAGTTCTGCTCTAATTTTTTTTTATTTCCTTCTTTGTACTTCTTTTAGGTTTAATTTGTCGTTGTTTTTCCTATTCCTCCAAGTGTGCAGTTAAGTCTTCAATTTTAGCTCTTTCTTCTTTTTTATTATATGTACTTATGGCTATGAACTTCCCTTTCGGGACAGCTTTGGCTGTATCAAATATGTTTTGGTATGTTGTGTTGTCATTTTTATTCATTTCAAGGTGGTTACTGATTTCTTTTGGGATTTCCTTCTTGACCCACAGTTTGTCTATTGCATGTTGTTTAACTTCTTTTACCTTTGTGCTTAATCTGTTTCTCTGGCCCTTAGTGATTTCCAATTTCATTCATTGTGGTCAGAAAAATTACTTGAATAATCTCAATCTTTCTGAATTCATTGAGAGTTGTTCTGTGGCCTAGCCTATGGTCTATCTTGGAGTATGATCTATGTGCACTCGAGAAGAAAGTAAATCCTGCTGTATTTGGGTGTAGTGTTCTGTATATGTCTATTAGGTCCAGGTCCTCTAATGTATTGTTCAGAGTCTTTGTTTCTTTATTGATTCTCTTTCTAGATGTTCTGTTTAATGGTGATAATGGTGTATTAATGGCCCCCAGTATAATTCTAGAGGCATTTATTTCTCCACTTAGTTTTTCCAGGGTTGGCCTCATGTATTTTGAGGCACCCTGATAAGGTGCATAAATATTTATGATTGTTCTCTCTTCTTGAGAGATTACCCATTTTACTAATATATAGTGTCCATCTTTGTCTCTTACAATAGTTTTTTATTTAAAGTCTATTTTGTCTGATATTAGAATAACTACTCCTGCTCTTTTTGGCTATTGTTTGCTTGTAAAATTTTTTCCTGCCATTTACTTTCAGCCTCCTTGAGTCCCTCTGTTGAAGGTGGGTTTCCTGTAGAAAGTATATAGATGGATCATATTTCCTTATCTATTCTGCCAATTGGTGTCTCTTGAGTGGTGAATTTAATCCATTAACATTCAGTGTTATTACTCACAACGAATTTCTTACTTCAGCTATATTTTCTTTGGGTTAGTGTATGTCATATATTATTTTTGTTTCTGTTTTTGTCTTTTTAGTTGTTTTTAAACTCTCCTCCAACTCTCTCTCCCTTGTTTTTTTCTTTCAGCTAGTAGGACTTCCTTTGGTATTTCTTGAAGTGCAGGTTTTTCATTGGCATACTCTCTTAATTTCTGTTTATCTGTGAATATTTTGAACTCTCCATCATTTTTGAATGCCAGTTTTGCTGTATAGAGAATTCATGGCTGGAAGTTTTTTTTTTAGTATTTTGACTATGTCATACCACTGTCTTCTTGCCTACATGGTTTCAGATGAGAAATCAGCACTTAATCTTATTGTGCTTCCCTTGTATGTGATGCTTCTCTTTTCTCTTGCTGCCTTGAGCATTTTCTCTTTGTCTTGAGCATTGGACATTTTGACAACTATATGTCTTGGAGTTGGCCTGTTGGGATTTATATTGTTTGGGGTGTGCTGTGCTTCCTGGACTTGTACATCCATCTCTCTCAATAGGGTTGGGAAGTTTTCAGCCATTATTTCCTTCAACATTCTTCCTATTCCCTTTCCCTTCTCTTCTCCTTCTGGGATGCCTATAATGCATATGTTTGTGCGTTTTCTGTTGTCGGTTAAATCCCTGAGTCCGTGCTGGATTTTTTCTATCTTTTTGTCTATCTGTTCTACTATCTGTTTGATTTCAGATGTATTGTCTTCCACAACACTAATTCTTTCTTCTGCCTGTTCAAATCTGCTATTATGTGAATCCAGAGTCTTTTTGATTTCTTGTATTGTACCATTGATAACCATCATATCCGTTATCTTTTTATGTATGTTTACAATTTCTTCAGTATGTTCTCCCAGTGTCTTCTTAATATCTTTAATCTCCTCCTTCACTTCATTAAGTTGGTCCATGATATTTGCTTGGAAAGCTTTGATTAGTTGTTCAATGTTCTGCATCCCTTCCTGGTTTTTAGTTTGTTCATTGGACTTGTCCGTGTCTTCCTGTTTCTCTGTGGGGTTTGTAATTTTTTATTGCTAGTCATCATTTTATCTGATGGGTTTATTCAGTTGATTAGCTTCTCTCTCTGCTCTAGAGTTTTATTTAGATGGTGGTTCTGTGTGTTTGTTTTCTCCTTGACACTTTTTCTTCTCATTTTATTTCCTTGCTTCTTTCTATGTTCCCTTGAAGGCAAAATATTAGGGCCAGTGGAATTGAAATATGTGGGAAAAGAAGGATAACAGTAATATTGAAAAAAATTAGAAGAGGGGCCGTATAAGACTTACTAAAATGAATATTTAATTCATGTAGGCAGAGTAGAGTAATAGTAAAAAAAAACAAAAGTGAAGTACCTGCAAAGGACTGGGAAACCCAATAGAGGAAAATATATATAATGATTTAGAAGGCTAGAATTATGAGGAGAGAAAGAAGAGTAAAGAAGTGGCTGAAAGGAAAAAGTTAATATTAATAAAAAATGAAGAAAACAGAATAGATAGAATAGAAATTGACACCCTTGAAGTTGTCAGCTAATGAAAAAACATGGTATATAAGAACCACAACAGAAACAGAAGGCAGAAAGATGAATTAAGGAAAAGAGATAGTGTTGGGAGCCAAAATCAATATAGACAGAGAATGGGAAATCACTGAAGAAGAAGCACAGCACCTTCTTCTAGAAGAAGAAGGTAGTAGCACCTAATTTAAAATAAAAAAAAAAGAAAGAATGAATGAAAAAAGAAGGGGGGAAGAAAGGGGAAAGAAAAGCAAGAGACAACTAATAAAGAAAAACCAACCAACCACACAAGCACGCAGTCAAACAAAGCTAAGGAAAAACAATTTTCCTTCTTGGGCCCTTGTGGAACCTCTCAGCCTGCTTGTTTTCATCAATCAATTGCTTTGCAAGGTTCTATCTGCAGGTTTTGAGGCAGATTTTAGCTATTAAACTAAATTAAAAAGAAAAATTCTTTTTTTTATTTTTTAAAGTGACTTTCCTTTTTTTTTTGGCAAAATAAGGGACCCAAAAGAAGTCCTTTTCTAGACCACTCCCTTCACCGAGGGGACCCTAACTAGGCTCGTAGAAACTCATCAAGCACTTCCCACTTCCTGGCCTCTCCAGTGGAGCTGAAGCTCTGATGCTTGTCAGTGCAGAACAATAAAATTGGCCGACTCTGTCCCCTCTGGCGCCAAGCCTCAGTATCACCTGGTCTGTTGGGTAAATCAGGCTTGCTCAGTAGATTCACCTCTGCCCTCAGCCTGGTGCTGCTTCAAGCCAGCTTATCTGCTCCCCAAAACTATGAGGGGGTCCTGGCAGCTAAATCTACAGAAAATCTCAGGCTGGTTGGTCTTCTGAAGGCTTGTTGTTTGAATCTCCCTGTCTACTTTTCCTTCAGGCCATTTGGGTTTCTGATGGTTTACCAGCTGCCTCTCCAAGCTTTCCTGTTTCCTGTGTTGTTGGGTGCTAGTCTGCCCAACCCTTCACTGACTCCATTCCTCTTTTTCCCAGGGCCTGTCAGTGTGACAGCCTGCCTGATCAGCTACCCTCTCCTCTCTCCCCAGAGCTGCTTCAGCACCAGTTGGTGTCTTTCCTTTTTTTCTGGTCCACCTGCCCTAGGTCCCCTCCCTCCACTTCTGTCTCTCCCTGACCTGGCTGGGTGCCTGTCCCACAACTGTTTGCCCTACATCTTCCCCACTTCAAGAGTCTACTAGGTACTGGGATGCACTCTTGGTCACCTGGGGGCTTTCCTCACTCTCAGAGCTGGCTGAGGACTGTTCTTCCAGCCAATTCACATCCCTGGCTTCCCTCTCCTTCTGAGTCAGCTGTGTGCTGTCTTGTGTGCCCTAACTCCCACACCTTCTCTTTCCATTGTCCTACTGGGTCCCCCCTCTCTAGCTGTTCTCTCCATTTGCTCCTGTGATCCCATGGCTTCCCTTCTGCCAGGCAAACCTGCCTACTTTCCTGAGGTTTCTGGAGGAGGAATGCAGCATGCTGTTCCCTACTAGGCCAACTTGGATATCTAATATTTCAATTGAAAGAAAGCTAGAGAACAATTTAGGGACTGAATAACATATTGATTTCAGTGTTGGGTTAAGATTGTGTTTAATAACATAAGTATAAGAATATTCTTCTTTTACAAAGTGTTAAGAATATGGTAATACTTGGGAAATTACAAGGAAAGTAACTTATCGATTACAGTTAACAGTAATATTGTAATATTTTTGCAAAAATGGCAAAGAAGATATATCAATTCTAAGGAACAACAATGGGGGTATAGGATATATCCTCTTGGAGTAATGGAAATATTTTAAAATTGACTGAGGTGATGACAGCCTAATTCTTGATAAATATGACAGCTACTGAGTGTACACTAAGAATGTATTGTACAAAGCAAGGGACTTTATACCAAAATGAAATCTGTGGTTTACTGAACAAATATGAGAACATTCTCTCATGAACCATAACAAATATATAATACTAGTAGGGTGTCAATAAGCAGGTGGGTTGGGAGAAAAGTACACCAAATGTAAGGTGTTAGCTATAGGTAGTAGTAATATTCTGAGGAAGCTCTTTCATAGTTTCTAACAATTTTTTCACAACAATGCAAAGTGATGGTTTTGGGGTAATTTGTAGGGGCCCTGTATGATGATATATGTGTCTGTTTTGTAAGTTCACAACTTTAATTATACACTTATTGTTTATTGATGTTCATGTATGAATGGTAAAGAATTTTAAAAAGTAAAAAAAAAAAATGCATTAAGTAAACAAGATTCCCAGGAAAGATAGCAGAGTATGTCACTCAAGGACTCAGTCTTTCCACCAAAATAACTATTAAACAAGGAGAAACTGTCTGAAAGAACACTGTACAGCATCCAGAGAAGACTGGGAGGAGGACACCAATGAATAATAGAAAAAAACTGTAAATTGCTCTCTCTGGGTAGTGGCTACCAACACCCATTGCACACCCTCAAGGAAAGATTCTGTGGGGTCCAGTTCCTGGCTCACAAGTGTTTACAGATATGGGCATAAAATCCTCTTCCTCAAGAACAGGGGTGTGTTCAGTAGCCACAGATCACAGCATTGGATAAGCAAATTCAGATCTCTGGATTATGGTTCTGAGGGTAGCTAGAGTTTCAACCTGCCCTGGACAAAGATGGCAACAGCCATTGTTTCAACCCTCCCCAGACATGGACAGAGGTGGTAAAGATTGAAAGATGCAGTGCCTCTTTAAGACTGGGGGAACAGTTACCTTGGGTTGCATTTGCTGGGCAAGCCAGGAAAGCTCATTTTGGGAAGCCACTGGAGAAGCTTTTGGCACCATTCCTGAGCCCCTCCTCAGGGCACTTTGGAGACAGTCTGCACCCTTCTTCACAGGTTCCTTGCCCTATTATGACTGTAAAAAATCAATTTGGGAAAGACCTCCCTAGGAAGGCACTCCTACCAAAATTGCCCTCCAGGCAAAAGAAGTGTGAGTCAACAAAAGGAGTGGACAGACAAAGGATAAACATTTGCATTACAATAAGGGGAAATTGGTAGGGAAACATGAGTCATGGGTCCTCTACAGTTCCATAAACCTGCAGGGCATAGTTCATTAGGTTTCAAAGTCTGAGAGTCATTCTTAAGATGATGATTTTTTTCTCCCTAGGGCCTCATGAAGACCCACCCTTTCCACAGGCTTGTCCAACCACCATTTTCTTGGTTTCCCCCTTATCAAGCATCTGGGTGGCAAACAATCTCCAGACCTCACCCACCAAGTACCTTGGGGTGATGGCTACAACTTCCCTGACTTCTGGAGTAAAGTTCAGTGAAGTGAAGACAACATCCTCCCTAAACTTTGGCATACAGGCCCAACCCTCTCAGAGCAACAGGTTGGTGACCTGGCCATCCCTAATCCATGGGTGACAGGCCCTGCCTTCTGAGATCTATGTGGTGTTGACCTTACACTCCCAAATCCTTGAGGAATGTGCTCCACCCTCTCTGTATCCTGGGGTGGCAAAACTCTCTCTTAAGAATGGACAGGAACATCCATCCTCTTCAACTGCTGGGAAAAACTATCCCTCTCTGTACACATGGGTGGGGTTCCTATCTTGGCCTGAAAAGATGTCTTAATTCCATATCTCAGCTTCCATGATTTTCCTCTTAGAGCTGTTTCCCCTTCCATCTCTCCCATAAATGTCCTTTTTTGTCCAAGCTGACAGTGGTTTTGTTCATACAGCTCTCTCAGAAAGCTTGTTGGTTTAGGTTGCAAGAAGCAGGAGTCCAAGCCATCAGACAGTAAAACCTTCCACAAGTATTTACCAGATAATTGCATTTTCAATCCTGATGTACAAGTTCCAAGTTTAAGTAAGTCTTCAAATGGGGCACTATTGTCCTGGGACTTGATTTTCAGAGGCTTGGAATTTCTGGAATCAGTTTCTGGCTTCTTTGTGCTCAACAGTTCGGTCCTCAGCTTATCTCCCTCATCTGACATTTTGCTATAAGCTGCAAGGAGACGCCAAACCACATTCTCTGATTTTACTTTGGAAAGTTCTTCAGCTAAATGCCCAGGCTCACCATTTTCAAATTCTGCCTTCCATAAAGCATCAGGAGTTAATCTTGATAGGTTCTCTGCAACTTTGAAACACAGATGGCCTTTCCTCCAATTTCCAATAATAGTTTCATCATTTACTTCTAAGGCCTCATAAGAAGTCTCTTTATTTATTTATTTATTTTGTAAAATGATATATAAATATATATGCATGTATGTGTATTTGCTTACATAAATGTTATATATATATATTTTTAAAAGGTGCTTAGATTACCTAAAAAAAAAAAAAAAGAAAGAAATCTCTTTAGTACCCATAGTCCTACCAGCATTCTTTTCAAAGCACTCTAAGCCTTTTCTATCAAACATCTCACAATTATTTCCTTCTAAAGCCTTATAAAAAATAACTTTAAGCTCCATATTACTACCAATAGTTTCTTCAAAGCAATCTAGGCCTTTTCCATCAAGCATCTCACAATTCTACCAAAAAAAAAAAATACCCCTTTCCCATTTATAAACGATTCCAGTATTTTGGTAATTGTAAAAGCACGACCCCACTCTCTGGTACCATATTTTGTATTAGTCAGCCAAAGGGGTGCAGATTCAAAATACCAGAAATCTGTTGTGTTTTATAAAGGGTATTTATTTGGGATAGAAACTTACAGTTACCAGGCCATAAAGCATAAGTTACTTTCCTCACCAAAGTCTGTTGCCATGTCTTGGAGCAAGATGGTTGCCAATGTCTGCAAGGGTCCAGCCTTACTCTTCCTCTTAAGGCTCAATGGTCCCAGCTTCTTCCAATATCAGCTGGAGGTTGGGATAGGTCTCCAGTCTCTCCCAGGGCTCATTTCTCTCCAGCCTCAGCTGCTCTGTTCTCTCCACAAGGTCGGCTGTAGACCATCAGGCTCTCTCTTTTCCCAGGGCTTCTGCTGTGCCTATGGGTCCATCTCTATTTCCCTGTGTTCTTCTTCTGTGTGTTTACTTCCTGGGGCTCCAGCTAAAATCTCCAACTAGCTCCTCTGCCTTGTTCTTCTCCCTGTACGTCCTTGCCCACGAAGGGACTATGGACTCAACGTCGTACTGATGTGGCCCAATCAAAGGCTTATTCATAATTTAATCAAGTAATAGTAAAACCTCTGAACTTAATACAACCTAATATGTCCTGAGAATCAGACCAGTTTACAAACATAACCTATTATCTATTTTTGGAATTCATAAACAATACCAAATCTGTTACACTGAGATTCTGAAACAAAAGAGTACAAGGCAAACAAAGAAACAGGAAATGATGGAAAATCCAAAGACAGGGGATATAAATACAGAAAATAACAATGAAGAACATCAGAATGTGGACATACAAAAAAAATATCTTGCATGCTGGCTGCCCCTGAAGGCAAGTCCTGGAGAAGACTTTCTCCCAGGGAGCAGTGTGAAAGCAGAACTAAGGGAGTAGTGAGTTTTCTGATCTAAGAGTTTGCATCTTGGTTGCAGCTAGCAAAGTCAAGTTTCCTCTGGATCATTGTTATCACCACCCCTAATAGGGGTGGAACCTTTGGATGACAAATTAAAAAATACCACTCCGCTCCCTAAGGCTCTGGGAGGAAGCTGGTTGAATGTGCTGGGAAGGAAAGTACCCTTTTGGAGAACCAACAAGTAAAAAACAACCAAAGAAGCTTTCTAGAGTCTTTCCTGGTTTTCTCCCCAAGGCCCTTTGGAACTGGTCTGCACATACTTCATGGATCCCTGGCTCAGTTTTGATCAGTGAAACATGGGTATTTCTAAATATTTAGAATAAGTTGAACCAAGTGTCAAAGAAGAGCCTTTATACAAGAAAACTCAATAACAAAATCCTATTCAAGAGAGAGAAACTGAAAGTCAGAGTTAACTCAATATTATAATCAGATGCCTAGACATCAGCAAAAACTTAAAAGCAACATTAAGAAACAGGAGATATGGCCCAGACAAAGGTACAAATTAAAAAGTCAAGAAGAGAAAAGAATTTGGAACAATTAACCAAAGAAATACAGCAAATCTCCTAAACCAATTCAAGGAGATGAAGGAAGAGATAAAGGGTATTAAGAGGACACTAGGTGACTATAAAGAAGAATTTGAAAATATACAAAGAAAAGTAACAGAACTTATGATAATGAACAACACAATAGAAGAGATTAAAAATACCCTAGAAACACAAAACAGCAGATTTGAACAGGCAGAGGTAAGGATCACTGAATTAGAATATAAGTCATACAAAACCACTCAGAGAAAAAAATGGGAAGAATTGAACAGGGTTTCTGGATATAAAAGAAAGCACAAAATGCACAAACATACCCGCCATTGGTTTCCCAGAGAGAGGAGGAAAGGGAAAAAGGGTCAGTGTTTGAGGAAAGGAAGGCTGAAATTTCCCAACTCTTATGGGGGCTATGTATATACATGTTCAGGAAGCACAGCAGACTCAAAACAGAAAAAATCCTAACAAAACTACTCTGAGACACATTCCTATCATATTGTCAAATTCCAAAGATAATGTGTGAAACCTGAGAGCAGCAAGAGAAGTGATCCAGCACATCAAGTATCAAGGGATACTTGATAATATTAAGTGCTGGTTTCTCTTCAGAAACTGTGGAGGCAAGAAGGCCAGGCCGTGGTACGATATATTTAAGGTACTAAAACAGAGAAGATGCCAGCCAGGAAATTTTGTATATGAAAAAAATTGTCCTGCAGAAATGAGGGGGGCATTTTATTTTATTTTTTCTGGTCAACCAGCCTTATCTTCCCTACCCCCTACACTTTTCTCCCCCTTAGTTGGCTCGGTCCTGTTCCCCCCACCCCCTCACACACACACACATTTTAAACAGCAACTCCCTCTGTTGGTGGGTTAGGCAGATAAGGCTTAGCTCTCACTAAAACAACAAAGAAAAAGCCAGAACCTGCTGTGGGGACCTGTTTTGGGGCACAGCAAACCAGGACACTGATTACCAACTCCCAGAAAAGTGAAGGTCAGAGATACAAAGAAGCCAAAACAAGTAATTGTGAGTTACTAAACCTCCCAGCTGCCAGGAAGGGTTCCCCTCCCCCACCATGAGATATTAAGCAAGGGTAAATCTCCTGGCAAATTTTATCTAACTGAGAATAGAGCAGATGCCTACCTCCATGGGAAGGTGCTCTGAGTCATCTCGGAGGGTAATGGATGGATAGGGAAGCCAGGAATAATCGTAGGATGCCTACCTCAGTGGCTGGAAGGGGCACACATACCTGGCCCTCAGAGTGGACAGACTAGGTGGAGACCCTAGCTCCCTGCTCCAAACAGGAGTGTGACAGCAAATTCCCTGTGAAGAAGAGGGGTCTGGGAGGGTGGAGAGGGATTTCTTTGCAGTGAATTTAGCCAGCTGAGTCTCTCTTGAATATCGGAAGGGACCCCAACTTGACAGGGAAAGGGGAGGCAGATTGCCTCAGGAAGCCGGTAATGCCCAGCCACTTAGGTAAAGAGGAATTACATCAGTGAAGAAGCAGAGACAGGCAGGAATCAACACCACTCCAGCTGACTTCAAGGGTTCTAACCTGTCCGAGGGAAAAAGGAAGGATAGCATAAAGAAAGGCTAATTAACCCAAAGAGGCAGAATAGCTCAGTGGAAGAATTCCTGCCTAGCATTAATGAGGTCCCTGGTTTGATTCCTGGATATTCTTTGAGGAAGATTCGCTAGGTTATCAGGCATCCACCTGAATCTTTATGACAGGGAATATATAGACATTTTCTTTGCATTAGTTTTTCTTGGAAATCTTTTTTTTTTTTTCATAAAAAATGTTCCCTTTTTTTATTTCCCTTACTTTACTCACTAAAACCCAGTTCAAACCCTGGAGAGGGCAGACTGAAGGGTGAGACTGAGGAACACCAGCAGCCTGAAAAGACCCTTGGGTGTCTAAGAGACAAAGCTGTTTTAACATGTTTATTTTTTTTTTTCTGTCTACTTTTTTGAAGAAATGAGTCAGTGCTCTCTTGTTTCTTGCTTTTTTGTATCCCCTTCCTTTGCTTCTCTGCTTATTTTTCTTTTTTTCTTCTCTTTTCCCTTTTGTTACTGATATACTCTACCTACGCTATTTCTTTTCACCCCTTCATTTTAAATAACTTGTTTTCCACTGTTGTTCTTTCATTCCACCTCTTTTATTTGGTCTCCAATTTTCCTTGTTTGTACTTCTCCCTCTCACCTTTTTTCTCTGTTTACTTTCCCTTTTTCCCTTTTTCTTTTCTCTCTTTTCTCTTTCTTCCCCTTCTCTTTGCCAGTCCAGCCTTTTAATTCATTCTATATATTTTTTTCTCTATTCTGTTTCTTGTTTCATTGTTTCTATTCCACCTTCCTAATCTTATTCCTCTGGGCTTCTTACTCATGTTAATTTTCCAATTTCCTAGGTCTTGTATGGTTACTCTCCTACTTTTTACTATTATCATTACTATTATTCTTTTGTCTTCCTATCTCTTCTCTTCTCTCTTGTCCTAATATTTTTTTCTTTTAAAGGAACATAGACAAATCTCTCTCACAAAAAACGACAGAGTGCGGACAACATCCTCCCTGAGTGAGCTGTTTTGGGAAAGCAGAGTAGGAGGCTTCAGGGCATCAATCTGGAGGGAGCTGGATGAAGAGATGAATTCCTCAAGGTGCTGCTTCCTTAATTCTTGGTTGTTGCATTTCCAATTCTTTGATTCCCCTTTTATGTGTATACCAATTTTATCTGCCATTGTTATCTCTTTCCTTCCTTCATCTTTCTATCTTCTGCTTTCTGTGGTTCTTCTTACATTCCACCTCTCTTTGTTTAGTCCACGATTTTTCTGGTTTTTATTTCTATCTCATCTATCCTGGTTTCTTTCTTTTATTAACTTTTTTCTTTTCGTCTTTTCTTTTTACTTTCCCTCTCTCATCATCATTCTGGCCTTTTAATTCATTCTACATATCTTTCTGTATTCAGTTTCCCATATAATTGTTGGTCTTCCACCTTTGTATTCCTATTGTTCTGCAATGCTTACATGAGGTAAATATTCATTTTCCAAGATCTTATATGGTTCTCCTCTAACAATTACTGTTACTATTATCCTATTAGTTTGCTTACCTTGTTCACTTTCTCTGGCCCTAATTTTTTCCTTCAAGGGACCATAGAAACAGCAAGTAAATAGAATAAGAAGAACAAAGTGTCAAAGAGAAAATATAACACTCACACACAAGCAGCAATTAAATAAAACCCTAGAGTTAAAGAGAGAAGCTAATCAATTGAATAAACTCATCAAGATAAAAAGACTACCAGACAGCAACAAAAAATTACAGACCATACTAAGAAACAGGAAGATATGGCCCAGTGTGATGAACAAACTAAAAACCAGGAAGAGAGGAAGAATATTGAAAAACTAATCAAAGGTGTCCAAACAAATATCATGGACCAACTTAATGAAGTGAAAGAAGACATTAAGGATATTGAGAAGACTTTGGGAGAATATACTGAAGAAATTGTAAACATACATAAAAAGATAATGGACATGAGGGTGATGAATGGCAAAATCCAAGAAATCAAAAAGACACTGGAAGTACATAACAGCAGATTTGAACAGGTAGAGGAAAGAATTAGTGATTTGGAAAACAGTTCATCTAAAATCAAACAGGCAGTAGAACAGATAGATAAAAAGAAAGAAAAAATCCAGCAGGGTTTAGAAATTTTAATGACAACACAAAATCCAAACTTATGCATTATAGGCATCCCAGAGTAAGAAGAGAAGGGAAAGGGAGCATAAGGAATGATGGAGGAAAAAATGGCTGAAAACTTCCCAAAGCGATTGAGGAAGATGGATGTGCATGTCCAGGAAGTACAGCACACCCCAAACAGTATAAATCTTAACAGGCCTCCTCCAAGACATATACTTGTCAAAATGTCCAATGCTCAAGACAAAGAGAAAATACTAAAGGCAGCAAGAGAAAAGAGAAGCATCACATACAAGGGAAGCACAATAAGATTAAATGCTGATTTCTCATCTGAAACTATGGAGGCAAGAAGACAGTGGTATGACATAGTCAAGGTACTCAAAGAAAAAAAAACTTCCAGCCATGAATTCTCTATACAGCAAAGAAGTCATTCAAAACTTATGGAGAGTTTAAAATATTCTCAAATGAACAGAAATCAACAGAGTATGCCAATAAGAAACCTGCCCTTCAAGAAATACTGAAGGAAGTTCTACAGCTTGAAAGGAAAAAACATGAGAGAGAGAGTTGGAGGAGAGTGTAAGAACAACTAAAAAGACAAAAAGAGAAATAAAAACAACATATGACATACATAAATGCAAAGAAAATATGGCTGATGTAAGAATTTCCTTGAGAGTAATACCACTGAATGTTAATGGATTAAACTCACCAGTCAAGAGACACAGATTGTCAGAATGGATAAGGAAATATGACCCATCTATATGTTGTCTACCTTAGCCCCAGGGATTCAAGGAGGCTGAAAGTGAATAGCTGGAAAAGAAATTTTACAAGCAAACAACAACCAAAAAAGGGCAAAAATAGCTATAATAATAATGGAAAAAATAGACTTTAAATGCAAAACTTTTGTAAGAGACAAAGACAGACACTATATATTAGTAATAGGGGTAATATTTCAAGAAAAGAACAAGCATAAACATTTCCACACCTAACTGGAGGAGTAAAAATACTTGAAGCAAGCATAGGAAAAACTAAGTGGAGATATAGATGCCTCTACAATTAAAGTGGGGGACTTTAATACACCATTATCACCATTAGACAGAACATCTCAACAAAGAATCAATAAAGAAACAAAGACTTTGAATAATACATTAAAGGATCTGGATCTAATAGACATATACAAAACACTACACCCAAATACGGTGGGATATACATTCTTCTCGAGTGCACATGGACCATACTCCAAGATAGACCATGTGCTAGGCCACAGGAAAATACTCAATGAATTCAGAAAGATTGAAATTATACAAAGTAATTCTTTTGATCACAATGGAATGAAACTGGAAATCAGTAAGGGTCAGAGAACCAGATTAGGTACAAATACATGGAAGTTAAACAATACGCTCTTACACAAACAGTGAGTCAAGGAGGAAATCTCAAAAGAAATAAGTAAGTACTTTGAAACGAATGAAAATGACACCACAACATATCAAAACCTATGAGATGCAGGAAAAGCAAAACTGAGAGTGCAATTCATAGCCATAAATGCCTATATCAAAAAGGAAGAAAGAGCTAAAATGGAAGACCACACTACACACCTGGAGAAATTAGAAAAAGAACAACAAACAAACCGCAGAGGAAATAGAAAGATGGAAATAATAAAGATTAGAGCAGAACTAAATGAGATAGAAAATAAGAAACCACTAGAAAAAATAAACAAAGCTAAAAGTCGGTTCTTCAGGAAAATCAGTAAAATTGAACAAACCCATAGTTAGACAAACAAAGAAAAAAAGAGAGAATATACAAATACAGCAAATAAGAAATGAGGAAGTGGATATCACCACCGACCCCACAGAAATATCATAAAAGGAAACTTTGACAAATTATAAGCCAACAAGAAGGATAATTTAGAGGATATGGTCAAATTCCTAGAAATTCACAAGCAGCCTACTTTGATGAAAGAAGAAATTGATGAACTTAACAGACCAATCACAAGTAAAGAGATAGAATCAGTCATCAAAAACCTTCCAATAAGAAGAGCACAGTATCAGACTGCATCACAGGTGAATTCTACCAAACATTCCAGGAAGAACTGACACCAATCCTGCTTAAACTCTTCCAAAAATTAGAACTGGAAGGAACACTGCCTAACTCATTCTATTATGCCAACATTACCCTAATACCAAAGCTGAACATAGATGCCACAAGAAAGAAAAATTGCAGACCAATCTCTCTAATGAACTTAGATGCTAAAATCCTCAACAAAATACTTGCTAATCGTATTCAACAACACATCAAATTAATTATACACCATGACCAAATGGGTTTCATCCTGTGTATGCAAGGATGGTTCAACATAAGAAAATCAAGTAATACACCACATAAACAGATCGAAAGAAAAAAATCACATGATCATCTTTATAGACGCAGAAAAAGTATTTGACAAAATACAGCACACTTTCCTGATAAAAAACACTGCCAAAGATATGAACAGAAAGAAACATTCTGAACATTATAAAAAGAATATATGAAAAACCCACGGCTAACATCGTCTTCAATTATGAAATCCTAAAAGTTTTCCTTTTACATTGAAAGCCCTAAAATATTTACAAGAGAGCTTCTAGAACTTATAAATGAGTTCAGTAATGTCGCAAGCTATAAGATCAATGCTCAAAAATCAGTAGCAATTCTGTACACCAATAATGAGCAATCTGAGGAGGAAATCAAGAAGCAAATACCATTTACAATAGTAACTAAAAGAATCAAATACCTAGGAATAAATTTAACAAAGATGTAAATGACTTATACAGAAAAATCTACACAAAACTATTAAAGGAAATCAAAGAAGTCTTAAGTAAATGGAAGACTATTCCCTGTTCATTGATAGGAAGACTAAATAACATTAAGATGTCTATCCTACCAAAACTAACCTACAGATTTAATGCAATCCTAATAAAAATCAACACAGCATTTTTACTGAATTGGAAAAACTAACTATAAAATTTATTTTGAAGGGTAAGAGGCCCCAATCAGCAAAAAAAATATTGAAAAGAAAAATGAAATAGGAAGAATCAGACTACCTGACTTTAAAACATACTACAAAGGTACAGTGGTCAAAACTGTGTAGTAATGGCACAAAATAGACATACTGAACAATGAAACTGAATTGAGATCTCTATTATACATCCTCGCATACACAATCATTTGATATTCGACAAGGCCACCAAGCCCAATCAACTGGAAGAGAATGATCTCTTCAACAAGTGGTGCTTAGAGAACTGGATATCCATATCCAAAAAAAAAAAAAAAAAGTGAGCGAGGAATACCCTCTCACACCGTATACAAAAATCAACACAAGATGGATCAAAGATCTAAATATAAGAGCCAAGACCATAAAGACCTTGGAAGATAATGTAGGGAAGCATCTACAGGACCTTGTAATTAAAAATGGCTTCACAACCAAAGCACAAGCAGTCAAAGAAAAAAATAGATAAATGGGACCTCCTCAAAATTGATACCATTTGCTCCTCAAAGAAGGTTATCAAGAAAGTAAAAAGGCAGCATACCCAATGGAAGAAAATATTTGGCAAATATATGTCTGATAGGAGCCTAATATCCAGCATACATAAAGAAATCCTCCACCTCCAAAATAAAAAGACAAACAACCCATTTAAAAAATGGGCAAGTGACTTGAGAAGACATTTCTCCAAGGAAGAAATACAGGAGGCTAAAATGCATATGAAAAGATGCTCAAAATCACTAGCTATTAGGGAAATGCAAAGCAGCTGTTAAAAAACAGAGGACTGTAAGTTCTGGAGAGGATGTAGAGGAATGGGAACCCTCATCCACTGCTGGTGGTAATGTAGAATTGTCCAGCCATTGTGGAGGACAGTTTTGCAGTTCCTCAAAAAACTAACTATAGAACTGTCATAAGATCCAGCAATTCCACTGCTGGGTATATACCCAGAAGAATTGAAAGCAAAGACACAAACAGATATATGCACACCAATATTCATAGCGGCATTATTCACTATTGCCAAAAATTGGAATCAACCCAAATGTCCATCAAATGGATAAACAAAATGTGGTACATACACACAATGAAATACTACTCAGCTTTAAGAAGGAATACAATGGATGAATCTTGAGGGCCTTATTTTGAGTGAAGCAAGGCAGGCATTGAAGGACAAATATTACATGACCTCAATGATATGAATTAGGCAAATTTAGCAGACTCAGAGAGCTATTGTCTGTAAGATAGGTTTACAGGAAATAGAAAGGGAGAAGAAGCTTGTGAGCCAATGCCCATATGGACATAATCTTTGATAAGTTGAAAGTGTGTAGTTGTGCAATTAAGGGATATGACAGGAGGGTAGTGATATTATTGGGTTGGGCGGCGCAGGCTTGACAGGTGGGTAGATTGGGGAGGGTGGATTGGAAGGTCCAGGGAACTGGGAGGAGGGTTGCAAGAGGGACTAGTTGAAAACTGTGGATTAGCCAGTGTGTGGTTAAAAGTACAATGTTGGAAATGCTCTTATGTCAATATGAAAAGGAAGGGTTACTGGTTTAGGGAGTTGGAAGGGGGAGGCATTCAGGTCAGTTCACACCTACAGTAAGCTAATAAGGAGTGTGTGTGTGATTATTTTGTCATAATGTGTTGTATCAGTGGGTGGAGACCCAAATAATGAGCGGGACAGAGTTGGACTCCCATCCTGGGGAGGACCAATTTGTTCACAAACAGAGATGCAGGAGTCTCTTGAGAGGATGGGCCATTCCTAATAGGGGAAGGCAAACCAGTTGTCAGACTTCAGTGTTGTTGCAAGTAACTATGAATTTTGTCATCCAAGGAGTGATGCCAGGGGTCACTATGGGCCCCGAGGCGAGGGGGAGGGAGGAATAGAATAGAGATAGCAGGAGATATGTAGTGGGTAGTGGAAGTGTTCTACATGAGCTTGCAATGATGGACACAGGCCATGTTAAATATCACCAAAATTTATAAAAGTGCTAGGTCCAAAATGTAAACTATAATGTAAATCATTGGCCATGTTTAGTAGCTATATTTCAGTATTTGTATATCAGTTATAACAAAGGTATCATCCACATATAAAAGGCATTAATACAGGAACGGGGGAAAGGGGAGGATGTTGGGTATATGGGAGTCCCCTCTATTCTTTTTTTTTTTTTTTTTTTTGTCATTTGTATATATTTTAAAGGTGCTTAGATTACCTAGATATTACACAGAAATTACAGGGATTCCCATGTTCCCTACCTCCCACGCCTCCCACAACATCCCACACAAGCATCCTTCATAAATGTGGCACATCACCCGTAATGTATATACACATCCTGGGGCCTTGTCACTAAGCATAGACCACAGTTCACATCATAGACCACACTCTCTCCCACACCGTTCTGCATGGTATATGCTGATGTAAAACGGTCTACATCTGTCGCTGCAACGCCACTCAGGACAACCCCAAGTCCCGAAAAAGCCCCTGTTTTTCAACTGCCCTTCCCCTCCCTGCCCCGAAAGCGTCCAGTGGCCACCGGCTCCACCTCACTATTGTAATTTCTTCCATTGCTTGAATCACAATATGTCTACAACAGAATACCATTAAGTCCACTCTAGTCCATAGCTCTTCCCTCAATCCTGAGGGGACTGGGAAGGTAATGTCCACTCCACCTCCAAGTGAGAGAGGGCTTATATCCCATGGGTACGGTGGATGGGATTATCCTGCCTGCAGCTGCAAGCCCTCTCCATTCCCTGGGATGGCCGTTGCCCATCATCGTCTACTCACCAAGTGACTTGGATGAGTCCATTGAGCTGTAGGGTAGGAGTTGCAGCTCCACCGAGATTCCAGGAACAGCTGGCACATAGGTAGGCCAGAGGCTCCAGTCTCTGGAAGTACACCTAAAAACTCAAACATCACATCTAGGTTTGAATAGAAGGGACTGTTGGACCATGTGCAAGGAGGACTTATTTGAGTCCAGCTCTGTCACTCTCAGGAGCACAGATTCCAAAGTAGAGCCCACTAATAAGGCATCAATCTCTGGGGCTATCCCCCCTTATATAGGATCTGGGTGTCTCCAGATCCCTCAGGAGCCCCTCTGTGTGGGGTGATATCCACTTTGCTGTTCTATGAAAGCCTACTGAGGTGTGCGTAAGTGTTACCTCTGGGATGACCTCTCGACTCTCTTTGAAGTCTCTTAGCCACATGAACTCATTTCTCTTTACCTTTTCCCCCTTTTATTCAAGGTCTTTTTCCAATTGTGTTGCCAGTTGGTACTTGGTGTTAATCCTTCATTGTCAGGGAGGCTCATTCCTGGGAGTCATGTCCCACACTGGGTGGAAGGTAATGCATTCATATGCTGAGTTTGGCTTAGAGAGAGGCCACATTTGAGCAACAAGGAGGCTCTCAGGTGGCAACCCTTAGGCACCCCATAACTGTAGGCTAAGTTTCAATTACAAGAGCAAAGACTCATAAGGCTAGTCATCAATAACAAGAACCCATCTGTATTAGTCAGCCAAAGGGTTGCCAATGTAAAATACCAAAAATGGGTTGGTCTTTATAAAGGGTATTTATTTGGGGTAGAAGTCCACAGATACCAGGCCATAAAGCGTTAAGTTTCTTCTCTCACCACAGTCCATTGCCAAGTGTTAGATCAAGACAGCTGCCGGCGTTTGCCAAGGTTCAGGCTTCTGGGGTTCCTCTCTTCCCGGGGCTGCATTTCTTTCCGGGCTTAGCTCCTATTTCCTCCACAAGGTCAGCTGTAGACGATCAGGCAAACGGCTTGCTTCTCTTCTCCTGGGGCCTTCTTTCCAACATCAAAACTTCTTCTCAAAAGACTGCCTCAGCTGTTCTTTGCCTTGCCTTTTATATTTAATTCCCCACCCACCAAGGGGTGGGGTTCAACGCCCTAATCCTAACCTAATCATGCCCAGATTAACAGATCAGTTTACAAGCATGATTCAATTATATTTTTGGAATTCATAATTACATCAAACTGCCACACCATCAGTGGGCCATCCTCTTTTGCCAGACACTGCCCCTTCACTCAGGGAACTGTTGCTGCTCCCTTGGAGAATGTGGCAGAGCTCTCCCAGCTGGGAATTATGATTCCCTCATTTATTGAGTGATTGTCTACCCACCGTGACCATGCCCCATCCCTTGATCATTTGAACAATTTTATATATCTTTCATGTATATTCAGATGAACTCACTCCCATGAATCCCCCATCTCAGACACCCCCCCCAATGATCCTCTGCATCCCCCATTGTAACCCTTCTGTGATCTAAACCTTCCATGAACATGAAGCCCATATAATAGCCAAATAAGATTAATAGGCCTACATCCATTGCCACAACATATAAATAACATTTTTGTAAGCAAATACACATATATGCATATATATTTATATATCATTTTACAAATGTTTGTATGTATTGTGAGAATTTTGATTTTTACCCATAATAATAAAAAATAATAATAAAAATAAAAAAAAATAAATAAATAAAAAATAAATAAAAGGAAAAAAAATTAATAGGAAAAAGAAATAATAATGATAAGCTTAAATGCAAGAGATAAGTACAAGGAAACTCAGAAGAAAAAAAAAAACTTAACTAAAAATAAAACATAATTAGCAGATTGGGACTTTCAAAAAACGGGAAAAAAATCCTTTTTTAAAAAAATTATTCTTTTTTCCTTTTATCACTGTATTATCAGATGTCCGCTGTACCATGACACCTTCCCCCTCTCATTCCCCATTGTCTCCCAAATTTTCATTTAATTTTCAAAGAAGTTTTAGGTCACAGCAAAGTCACACACAGAATACTAGAGACTCCCACATACCCAACCTCCCTCACCCTTCCCCACCCCATATTAAAACCTTTTTTTAAAATGGATGTTAGCATTGTTATAACTGTTATACAGATAGTAACTAAACACTGTCAATGGTTTACAGTATAGTTTACAATCTCTATGTGATTTTACTATGACCTAGAACTTCTTTTTTTAAAAAATGAAAAATAGTAAGATACTGGGGAATAAATGGAAGAAAATGCCACTGTACATAAAGGACACAAGATAGTACAGTGATGAAAGGCAAAATGTCAAAAAAAATTTTTTTAACATTTTTCATTATTTTGTAATATCCCAATGTTTTAATTTTATTTTATTTTTAGTTTTTAAACATTTTTAATGTATTTTATTTCTTATAATTAAACTTATTGCTATTATTTCATTTTCCTATTAATTGTATTTGGCTATTATAATGGCTTCATTATTGAAGAGGCTTTAGATCACAGAAGTGTTACAACTAGGCAGGGGAGGATCATTGGTGTGGGGTGTCAGTGACAAGAGAAACATGGGAGGAAGTTCACCTGGGCATACATATAAAGTATATAAATTTGTGCAAATGTTCACCAGGCATTGCCACATTGGGTGGAGACTCACACAATAACTGAGAGAATATTGAATTTCCATCCTGGAGAGCTCTACCACATTCTCTAATGGAACAGCAACAGACTCCAAAGTGAAGAGGCAATGACTGGCCAAGGAGGATGGTTCATTGATGGGCCCTTGATATTGAAGGCTATGCTTATGAGTCTTTACTTTTGAAATTGAAACTTAGCCTAGTGTTGTGGGGTGCCTAAGAGTTGCCTCCTGAGAGCCTCCTTGTTGCTCAAATGTGGCCTCTCCCTAAGTGAAATTCAGCATATAAATACACTGAGGGGTTACTACCAAGCACCAACTAGCAATGCAACTGGGAAAAGTCCTCAAATAAAAGGGGGAAAAAGTAAAGGCAAATGAGTTTATATGGCTAAAAGACTTCAAATTGAGTCGGGAGGTCATCCCAAAGGTAACGCTTATGCACATCTCAGCAGGATCTCATAGACTGCCAAAGTGGATACTACCCCAAATAGTGAGGCTCCTGAGGGCTCTGGAGACATCCAGGTCCTATGGTCAGGATAGATAGCTCTGGAGTTTGGTGCCTTGCCAGTGGGCCCTACTTTGGAGTTTGTGCTTCTGAGAGTGACAGAGTTTGACTCAATTATGGCGTCCCTAAACGTGGCTCACATGTCCCTTCTATTTAAAACTATACTTGGAGCTGGAGTTTGTAGTTGTATGTCCAAGAGACTGGAATCCTTGGGCTGTCCATGTGCCAACTGGGCCTGGAGCCTCAGCGGAGTTGCAACACCTACTCTCCAGTTCATTGGAATCACCAGGGACAACTAACAAGAGGTGAAAATTGACAATCTCCATACCAAGGAAACGAGAGAGCCTACAACTGCAAGCAATAGAGTAGTACCCAACAGTTGTATAGGATCGAAGCCTCCTCTCAATTAGAGGTGTAATTGACATCACCATCCCAGAATCCTCAGGATTGCGGAATGAACTATGGACTAGAGTTTACTTACTGGTATTCTAGTATAAACATATTGTGATTCTAGCAATGGAAGAAATTACAACATTGATGTGGAGGCAGTGGCCACTGGAGACTCTGGGGGCAGGGAGAGGGAAACATATTTGTAATACATGGGCTTTTTCAGAACTTGGGAATCGACCTGAATGACATTGCAACAACAGATGTGGGCCATTTTATATCATCCCATAACATGCAGAGCTGTGTGGGAGAGAGTATAGACTACAATGTGAATTATGGTCCATGCTCAGTGACAATGCCTCTGGATGAATTTATCAATTGCAATGAATGTGCCACACTAATGAAGCATGTTATTTATGTGGGAGGGTGTGGGGAGTGGGGCATATGGGAATCCCTATATTTTTTGTGTAACATTTATATAATTTAAGTATCTTTTAAAAAATAAAGGTAAAAAATTATTAAAAATAAAATAAATTTAAATGAAAAAGAGAGAACAGGGAAAAAAAGGAGTTTGTTGGGTACTGGAATACTACCATGGTCGCCCAGATGATGGGGACTTCACTCAACCTTGGAGCTGGCTGAGCTCTGGTCTTTGTACCAGGTCACTTTCCTGGCTTCCCTAGCCTCTGAGTCATCTTGAGAGTCTTATCTCCTATGGCTTCCCTACCTCCCCAGCCAACTGGGTCCTCCTCTCTAGCTGCCCTCTCCAATTACCCCCATGGTCCCACACCTTCCTTTCTGCCAAGTAAACCAGCCTACCTTTCTGCAGTTTCTAGAGGAGGACTGTAGTTTGTGGTTCCCTACTCTGCATTTTTGGACCTCTTCTAAGAGATACTACAACTCAACAATAAAAAGACAAACTACCCAATTTAAAAGAATGGGTAAAAGACATGAAAAGACAGTTGTCCAAAGAAGAAATGCAAATGGAGAAAAAGCACATGAAAAAATGTTTTACATCACTAGGAATTAAGGAAATGCAAATCGGAACTACAGTGAGGTATCATTTCACACCTATTAGAATGGCTGCTAGTAAAAAGTCAAAAAACTGTAAGTGTTGTAGAGGATCTGGAGAGAGAGAGAGATAGGAATGCTTATTCACTGTTGGTGAGAAGGTAGAATGGTACAGCCACTGTGAAGGACTGTTTGGCATTTCCTAAGGAAGTTGAATATACACTTGCCATGTTACTGGACAATACCATTACTAGGTATATACCCAGAAGCACTGAGAGCAAAGACACAAACAGACATCTGTGCACCAATGCTTATAGCAGCATTATTCATGTGTGCCAAAAGACAGAAACAACCAAGTTGTCCATCAACTGACGAGTGGATAAGCAAATTATGGTGTATACATGTGATAGAATATTATGCAACTGTAAGAAGAAATGAAGTCGTGAAGCATATGACAATATGGATGAACCTGGAGGACATTATGGTGTGTGAAACCAGCCATAAACAAAATCACAAATACTGTATGATTGTGCTATTATGAACTAAATATATTGTGTAAACTCATGGAGTTAGTGACTAGAATATAACTCACCAGAAAATAGAATGAGTGTAGAGAGTGGAAAGCTGTATTAGTCAGGGTTCTCTCGGGAAACAGAATCAGCAGGAGATATCTGTGAATAATATGGAACTCTAAAAGAGTCTCTCACTCGACCGTGGGAACGCACAAGTCCAGGTTCCTCAGGCAAGCTGCAAACCAGGGGCTCTGATGAAAGCCCGATGAAAGGTTGTTGATGAGTCTCTGGGAGAAGTTGCCTGTCCAACGACAAGCTGGGAAATTCTCTCTGAATGTTGAAATCACTTCCACTTTTAAGTCATTCAACTGAATGGATAAAAGCACTACCCATTGATAATGTAATCTCCCTGATTGATGCAGATGTAATCAGCCATGCACGCAGTAAACTCACTGGTGATTGAAGTCCATAAATGCTCTTGTATTACAATTAGCCCAGTGCTTGCTGGAACAAACACCTGGACACAACTACTTGGATGAGTTGACACATTAGCCTAACCATCACAGTCCACCCCTTGTCAACTCGGCAATCATACACATTACTCTAAACCATACTTAGTCTCTAAGTAAAAACAATAACAGACAAGCATACATATATATTTACGCCTAACAATGTTCAACTCCCCTGCGTACAACCGGAAACGCATTAATTCCCTACAGAACAGGGTGCAAGTCCTAGGATGATAGTCACTCTTAAACTCGACATCCTTAAATATTATGATGTGGGATTAATACAACTTTTCATGATTGGGGAAGAAAACAAAGAAATTCATTTTGTGTACATATACAATCATACTCATAACGAAACATGGAAGAAGGGTTCATGACCATTACAGTCCTCGTTTCTGTAACTGGTCACGTGGTCAAAGTTCATATTTATCACTACCTTCTTCCACTACCCATTCCATGTTCCCGTTACCTTCAGCAAGCACTTCAGCTGGCCGTGGTTCTTTGCCTGGTGGGGTGACCAAAACTTTCATTCCCGAAGATTCTGGGCCATTGTTAGTCCTGCTTGAATTGGTTTGTTGCAATTTTCCATTGACTTTAATCACAGGGCATGGCAGGACTACGAGACGCCCTAAAGGATCCCCTGCATTCCAGGCAAACTCTTCTTTACCTCCATTATGTAGATGTAGTCCTATTTCCCCTTGATAGTCAGGATCAATCACCCCAGCCAGTACAGTAATTCCCTTCTTTGCCTGTTGATTCACAGGTAAGAGGAGCCCAAAGTGGCCAGGTGGCAGTCTTAACTTCCAGTTCAATGGAATCACTGTTATGTTCCCAGGTGGCAGCACTCCTCCTCTTGGGACTAAAACCTGTAGACCAGCAGAGCTTAAGGTTTCAGGGACAGGAAGCAAAAATTTTCCTAGTGGGTCACTAAGGGGTAATAGTGAGTGGTGCCACTCCTATTTCCACCCCTTGATTCCTGGACCCATGAATCCTGGCTATGGGAGAAACAGCACCATAGAGAGGACGCTGATTCAGAGCATACACAGCATCCTGGAGAACATTGCCCCAGCCCTGCAAGGTATTGCCACCTAGTTGGCACCGTAATTGAGTCTTCAAAAGGCCATTCCACCATTCTATTAATCCAGCTGTTTCAGGGTGATTGGGAACATGGTAAGACCAGTGAATTCCATGGGCATGTGCCCATTCCCACACATCATTTGCTGTGAAATGGGTTCCTTGATCAGAAGCAATGCTGTGTGGAATGCCATGGCGGTAGATAAGACATTCGGTAAGTCCACAGATGGTAGTTTTGGAAGAAGCATTGCGTGCTGGAAATGCAAACCCATAGCTAGAGTATGTGTCTATTCCAGTTAAAACAAATCGCTGCCTCTTCCATGATGGAAGTGGCCCAATGTAGTCCACCTGCCACCAGGTAGCAGGCTGGTCACCTCGAGGAATGGTGCCATATCTGGGGCTGAGCATGGGTCTCTGCTGCTGGCAGATTGGGCATTCAGCAGTGGCTGTAGCCAGACCAGCCTTGGTGAGGGGAAGTCCATGTTGCCGAGCCCATGCATAACCTCCATCCTTACCTCCATGGCCACTTTGTTTATGAGCCCATTGGGCAATGACAGGAGTGGCTGGGGAAAGAGACTGAGCATTAGTCACAGAGCGGGTCATCTTATCCACTTGATTATTAAACTCTTCCTCTGCCGAAGTCACCCTCTGGTGAGCATTCATGTGGGACACAAATATGTTCATGTTTTTTGCCCACTCAGAAAGATCTATCCACATAGCTCTTCCCCAGACCTCCTTGTCACCAATTTTCCAATCATGTTCCTTCCAGGTCCCTGACCATCCAGCCAAACCATTGGCAACAGCCCATGAATCAGTGTACAAACGCACCTCTGGCCATTTCTTCCTCCAAGCAAAATGAACAACTAGATGCACTGCTCGAAGCCCTGCCTACTGGGAGGATTTGCCCTCACCGCTATCCTTCAAGGATGTCCCAGAAAAGGGCTGCAGTGCCGCAGCCGTCCACTTTCGGGTGGTACCTGCATATAGTGCAGAACCATCTGTAAACCAGGCCCGAGTTTTCTCATCCTCAGTCAACTGATTGTAAAGGAGTCCCCAAGAAGCCAAAGCTGTGGGCTGGGAAAGAGAGGGTAACATGGCAGGGGTGGTGACCATGGGCATTTGGGCCAATTCCTCATGTAACTTACTTGTGCCTTCAGGACCTGCTCGAGCCCTATCTCGTATATACCACTTCCACTTTATTATGGAGTGCTGCTGTGCACGCCCAACTTTATGGTTTGGTGGGTCAGACAATACCCAGCTCATGATAGGCAACTCAGGTCTCATGGTAACTTGATGGCCCATGGTTAAGCGTTCAGTCTCTACTAAGGCCCAGTAGCAAGCCAAAAGCTGCTTCTCAAAAGGGGAGTAGTTATCTGCAGAGGATGGCAAGGCTTTGCTCCAAAATCCTAAGGGACTGCGTTGTGATTCCCCTATAGGGGCCTGCCAAAGGCTCCAGACAGCATCTCTATTTGCCACTGAAACTCTCAGCACCATTGGATCTGCTGGATCATATGGTCCAAGTGACAGTGCAGCTTGCACAGCAGCCTGGACCTGTTGCAGGGCTTCCTCTTGTTCCAGTCCCCAATCAAAACTAGCAGCTTTTCTGTTCACTCGGTAAATGGGCCGCAGTAACACACCCAAATGAGGAATGTGTTGTCTCCAAAATCCAAAAAGGCCAACTAAGCGTTGTGCCTCCTTTTTGGTCGTAGGAGGGGCCAGGTGCAACAGCTTATCCTTTACTTTCGAAGGGCTATCTCAACAGGCCCCACACCACTGGACACCTAGAAATTTCACTGAGGTGGAAGGACCCTGTATTTTTGTTGGATTTATCTCCCATCCTCTCTCACACAAATGCCTTACCAATAAATCTAGAGTTTTTGCTACTTCTTGCTCAGTAGGTCCTATCAACATGATATCATCAATATAATGGACTAGTGTGATGTCTCGTGGGAGGGAGAGACGATCAAGGTCCCTGCGGACAATATTATGACATAGGGCTGGAGAGTTGATATACCCCTGAGGCAGGACAGTGAAAGTATACTGCTGGCCTTGCCAGCTGAAAGCAAACTGTTTCTGGTGGTCCTTACTAATGGCAATTGAGAAAAAAGCATACCAGGTACCAGGGGAAGTGTTGATTTGCTCAAGCAATGATACCACATCTGGGACAGCAGCTGCAATTGGAGTCACCACCTGGTTAAGTTTACGATAATCTACTGTCATCCTCCAAGATCCATCTGTTTTCTGCACAGGCCAAATAGGAGAGTTGAATGGGGAATGGGGATGTGGTGGGAATCACCACCCCTGCATCCTTCAAATCCTTGATGGTGGCACTAATCTCTGCAATACCTCCAGGAATCCGGTATTGCCTTTGATTTACTATTTTGCTAGGCAGGGGCACTTCTAGAGGCTTCCATTTGGCGTTTCCAACCATAATAGCCCTCACTCCATGAGTCAGGGATCCAATGTGGGGATTCTGCCAGTTACTGAGTATGTCTATTCCAATTATGCATTCTGGAACTGGAGAAATAACCACAGAATGGGTCCGGGGACCCACTGGACCCACTGTAAGACGGACCTGAGCTAAAACTCCATCAATCACCTGACCTCCATAAGCCCCTACTCTGACTGGTGGACCACAGTGACGTTTTGGGTCTCCTGGAATTAATGTGATTTCTGAGCCAGTGTCTAATAATCCCCGAAATGTCTGATCATTTCCTTTTCCCCAATGCACTGTTACTCTGGCAAAAGGCCGTAGGTTTCCCTGGGGAAAGGTGGGAGGAAGATTAACTGTATAAATTTTTGGCAGTTTAACAGGATCCTTCCCCAAGGGGGCCCGGCCTTCCCCTCATTCAAGGGGCTCTGGGTCTGTAAGCTGTCTCAAGTCTGGGAACTGATTAAGGGGCCGTGATTCTCTGCATCTGTAATTAGAGTTAGGATTTTGTTCACTTGACCTAGAACTCTTCTGCTTATACAGATCCAGAAGAAATCTAGTAGACTGCCCGTGTATTTCACTTCTGGGTACCCCATGATCTATTAACCAACGCCATAACTCCATGCGACTCAGACTATTCTGTGTGCTGTTTTGAATCTGTCTTTCATTGCGGTAGCCACGCCTACCTTGGCTTTGGCGATTAACTGCCGATACTTGACTTTTACCGGGCCTTGATCAGATCACCCCCATAATATTTAAGGATTCCAATTCCATTACATCCCTCCCTACAGTAATATCTGGACTGCAGAGAAGAGCAACCACAGAGCTCTTCAGAGAAGATGGAGTTAGTCTTAGAAATTTATTCCTCACAGTCCTGGTTAAAGGTGTGTCCTCTGGACATTCCTGGGGTGGGTGGGCAGGTCTCAAGTGGTAAATCCATTCTAGCATTCCAATCTCTCTAAGTCTTTGAATCCCCTCATCTACTGCATACCACGGCAAATCAGGCATCTCAACATCAGACATGCTAGGCCATCGTTTGGTCCATGCTTCAGTCAGCCACCCAAACAAACTGTTAGAACCCTTTCTAACCCCTCGAGCTACAGCGTTGAATCCAGAATTTCTGCTTAGTGGGCCCATATCAATAAATTCAGCCTGATCCAACTTTATATTCCTTCCACCATTATCCCATACCCTTAGTATCCATTCCCACACATATTCCCCTGATTTCTGTCTATATAAGTTGGAAAACTCATGCAGTTCTTTCAGAGTATAGCATACTTCCTCATGGGTCACACTTTGTATTTCACCTTTGGGAGCTTGTTGTGATTTTAATCTAGTAATGGGTCTCGAAGACAAGAGGGGTGGGGGGTCTGGGTAAGGAGAAGGATTAGAGATGTCTTGCAGGCTACTGACCTGAGGGCATTCCTTTGCATTTTCTTCTGGTGAGACAGGATTATTCTCTTCAGGCAGGGGTTGGAAGACAGATTCCTCAGGGCAGACTGGAAGTTGGACCATGCATGCTGGAGATTGGTTGGTACCTGCCTCGTGGCTGGGAGTAGGTACAGACTCTCTGGGGCAAGGTGGAGGCTGGGCAGTGCAGGCTTCCATTTGGCTTGTACCCACCTCAGGGCTGGAAGGAAGTCCAGACTCCCTGGGGCAGGCTGGAGGTGGATGATACAAGGTTGAGAAGGTGTGGTCTCCACAGGGCAGGCCATCACAGGTTTATCTGGTAAAGTCTCAGCAGAATTTAGGGTTCCAATGTCCCCACCAATATCATCATCATCCCATATGTCTCCGTCCCAATCTTCGGGGTTCCACTCCTTTCCAATCAATGCCTTCAGTTTAATTGCAGAAACACTGCGAGGTTGAGATTTTAGTTTCCTCTGTAATTCTGCTACTTGTACAATGAGAGACTGGGTTTGATTCTCTGATATCTCAAGTCTGTGGCTACAGGAGACAAGATTTTCTTTCAAGGCACACGTAGAAACTTTCATATCATTCATGCGGCATTTAAGTTTCAAAATTGAAGACTTTAGTTCATCCCTTTCTTTTGTAACTGTATCCAGAGTATCTAGGAGGAGCCAGCCAACATCATTATATTTTTTTATTCCACAAAATTCTGTTAAAGTGTTGAAAACACTCTCACCCAGATCCTTGCTTCTTATAAGCGTGGAAGTAGGGGAATCCAATGATGCTATTTTGCGTTTCTCTATTGCCAGCTCATGCCATGGACTGCTAGCAACCTCATTATTGGAAAGGGAGTCATTAGTACCCGTGAGTCCAATTAGAGTGGAGAGCCACTTCAGACATCCCATGTTTAAGACTCTGTTCCTCAAGAACCACTCCCGGTACCAGCTGTATTAGTCAGGGTTCTCTCGGGAAACAGAATCAGCAAGAGATATCTGTGAATAATATGGAACTCTAAAAGAGTCTCTCACTCGACCGTGCGGATGCACAAGTCCAGGTTCCTCAGACAAGCTGCAAACCAGGGGCTCCAATGAAAGCCTGATGAAAGGTTGTTGATGAGTCTCTGGGAGAAGTTGCCTGTCCAAGGACGAGCTGGGAAATTCTCTCTGAATGTTGAAATCACTTCCACTTTTAAGTCATTCAACTGATTGGATAAAAGCACCACCCATTGATAATGTAATCTCCCTGATTGATGCAGATGTAATCAGCCATGCTCGCAGTAAACTCACTGGTAATTGAAGTCCATAAATGCTCTTGTATTACAATTAGCCCAGTGCTTGCTGGAACAAACACCTGGACACAACTACTTGGCCGACTTGACACATTAGCCTAACCATTACAAAAGCTAAGGGTTGGTCTGTGCAGAATTGGTAATAATTTTGCTTGTGAATCTTTAGAGATGTATAGAAGTGGTGGGGGCACATCATAGTGTTTCTAACTAGCAGAGCTATTATATGGGTATGACAGTGATTGAAAGTGAGGTTCTAAGGACATGTATATTACTAGAAGGAAAGCTAAAAGATGTAACATGTGACTATAACAAAGTAAAACCTCATGTAAAATACAAATATGTGTGATATTGCATATATAAGACCTTTTTTACAAAGTATAAATGCAAATAAACTAGAGAGATGGAAGTGAAATGGCAGCTATGTGCAGCAGGGGAGGCTTGGAGAAATTGAGAGGTAATGAGTTTTGCTTGTTTTTTGTTTATTATTATTGTTTTTGGAATAATGGAAATGCTCATAGGGTGAGTGAAATGATGAATTCACAGCTAAGTGATTGTACAAAATGTCACTGATTGTACACTTTGGATGGATGTATATTATATTGATATGTATCAATAAAATTTATTTGCATAAAAAACTTATGGAATGTAGGAAAGGGAAATTTATAGTCCTAAATGCTTGCATTGAAAAAGAAGAAAGAGACAAAATCAGAGACCTGATTCCACACATGGAGGAAATAGAAAAAGAACAGCATACTAATCCCAATGCAAGTAAAGGGAAAGAAATAATAAGGATTAGATAAGAAATAAATGAAATTGAGAAAAAAAAAAACAGAGAATCAACAAAACCAAAATTTGGTTCTTTGAGAAGATCAAGAAAATCAACTAAGCCTTAGGTATACTGACAAAGAAAATAAGAGAGAAGATGCAAATATAGAAAATCAGAAATGTGAGGGAGGGAACATTACTACTGACCCCACAGAAATAAACAGGATCATAAAAGGATACCGTGAACAACAGAACACAACAAAAGTTAGTTGTCACAACATAAACTAAATGGACAAATTCCTAAAAACACACAAACAATAATGAACCTAGAAGAAATAGAAGAATCCAACAAATCAAATACAAGAGAAGAGATTGAAACAATCATCAGAAACCTCCCCCAAATGAAATGCCCATTCCTGGTTGCCTTCCCTGGGAATTCTGCCAATCATTCAAAGAAGATTTAATACAAATATTGCCCAAACTCTTCCATAAAGTTGAACAGAAGGGAACACTAGCAAACACATTCTATGAGGCCAACATCACCATAATAACAAAGCCAAAAAAAGATACCATGAAAAAAGAAAATTATAGACCAATGTCTCTGTTAAATATCAATGCAAAAATCCTCAACAAAATATTTACAATTGAATCCATAGCACATTAAAAATTATACATCACAAACAAGTAGGTTTTACTCTGGGTATTGCAAGAATGGTTCAACACACAAAAACATTTAATACATTATGTAATACATTACATTAACAAATTGAAGAAGTAAAATTACATGATCATCTTAATTGGTGCAGAAAATGCATTTGAAAAATTAAATATTCTTTCTTGATTAAAAAAAAACACTTTTAAAGAGAGGAATAGAAGGGAACTTTCTCAAAATGATAAAGTACATTTATGAAAAACCCACAAATACCATTGTACTTAATGTTGAAAGACTGAAAGTTTTCCCACTGAGATAAGGAATAAGACAAGGATGCCCACTGTCACCACTCTTATTAAATACTATTCTAGAATTTTTAGGTAGAGCAATTAGGTAAGAGAAAGAAATAAAAGGCACTCAAGTCAGAAAGAACAAAGTGAAATTAATGCTATTCTCTGATTATATGATCCTATGCCTAAAAAATCCCTTAAAATCCACAACAAAACTACTTGAGTTAATAAACGAGTTCAGTAAAGTGGCAGAACATAATAATAAAATTGCAAATATCTATAAGGTTTTTACAAACTGCTAATGTTTAATCTGAGGTAGAAGCCAGGAAAAATTCCATTTACAGTTGCCACAAAATAATCAAATTTTTAGGCATAAACTTGAACAAGGACATAAAATACCTGTATCCAAAAAACTACAAAACACTGCTAAAAGAAACCAAATAAGACCTATATAAATGGAAGGGCATTCCCTGTTATAGGTAAGAAAACTAAACATCATTATGATGAAAATTCTACCCAAGTTTATTTCCAGATTCAACATAAACCCGATAAAACTTCCAAAAGCCTTTTTTTGCAGAAATGGAAAAGCCAATTACAAAATTTATTTAGAAAGGTATGGGGTCCTGAATAGCCAACAATGTCTTTAAAAAGTAGAACACAGATGGAGGACTCTCACTTCCTGAATTTAAAGCGTATACTTAGTTACAGTTGTAAGAATAGCATGCTACTGGCATGAAGATAGATATATTGACCAATGGAATGGAATGGAGAGTTGATAAATAGACCCTCACATCTATGGTCAAG
This sequence comes from Tolypeutes matacus, assembly GCA_026826555.1. Lineage (NCBI taxonomy): Eukaryota > Metazoa > Chordata > Mammalia > Cingulata > Chlamyphoridae > Tolypeutes > Tolypeutes matacus. The sequence goes on from JAKSZT010054127.1 coordinate 284,318, forward strand.
TGATTTTTGACAAAGCTTTCAAACCCACCTAGCTGGGTCAGAACAGTCTATTGAACAAATGGTACTGGGAGAATAGGTTATCCATATCAAAAGGTATGAAAAGGACCCCTATATCATACCTTACACAAAAATTAAATTTAAATGGATCAAATACCTAAATCTAAACGTTAGAACCATAAAACTCCTAAAGAAAATATTTGAGAAGTACATATCCGATAAGGGTTTGATTTCCATATTCTATAACAAGATCAAACAACTCAATGATAAAAAGACAGGCCACTCAATCAAAAAAATGGGCAAAAATCTGAACAGATATTTTTTCCAAAGAGAAAGTACTAATGGCCAAAAAGGACATGAACAGATGTTCCAAATCACTATTAGGGAAATGGAGATCAAAACTACAATGAGATATCGTTTCAGGCCTCATAGAAAAACCATTATTAAAAAATCAGAAAACAACAAGTGCTGGAGAGGATGTAGAGAAAGAGGAACACTCTCCAACTGTTGATAGGAATGCAAAATGGTGCAGCTTCTCTGGAGGACAGTGTGGCAGTACCTAAGGAAGCTAAATATTGAGCTGCCTTATGACACGGCAATCCTGCCTCTAGGAATATATTCAAAAGAACTGAAAACAGAGATGTGAACAGACATTTGCACAGCAAAGTTCATAGCAGCATTCTTCACAATTGCTAAAAGATGGAAACCACCCTAGTTTCCATCAACCAGTGAATGGATTAAAAAAACATGTTATATACATATAATGGAATACTATTCAGCTATAAGAAGAAATGAAGTCTGGATGCATATGACAACATGAATGAACCTTCAGGGCATTATGTTGAGTGAAATAAGCCAAACACAAAAGGACAAATATTATATGGTTTAACTAATATGAACTATATACATTGTGTAAACACTTAGAGTTAAACTCTAGAGTATAAGTTACTAAGAGAATGAGTGTTGAGAAGGGGGAACTGATACTTAATGTATGTAGAATTCTTAATAAGGTAGACTGTAAATGTGTGTAATGGATAGATCATGGTAACATATTATAGCGAGTATAATTAACACTGTTGAAGTATAATGGCAACAGTGGCTGAAGCGTGTAGTCTAGGGAGGGCAAGGTCAATTGAAAGAAAGCTAGAGAATAACCTATGGAATGTATAACATAGAGATCTTGCCGGTGTGTGAGGATCATGGTTAATTGTACAAATACAAGAATGTTCTCCTATGAACTAGAACAAATTTATGTCAATATTACAAGGGGTTAAGTATATGATGATACATGGGAAAATACAGCTAATGTAACTTATGGCCTATAGTTAACAGTAATATTGTATTATATATCAGCAATAGCAAAGATAGTACTATAGAAATAAAGGGTCAATAAGGAAGTATAAGGGGTATGTAATTTTTCCTCTTGGAGCTATGAAAACATTCTAAAATTGACTGGGATTATGACAGCACAACTCTATGGTGAAACAGAGAGCCATTGAGTGTACACTTTGTATGCATTGTATAAGGCATAGGACTGTATAACATAGTGAGCCCTGTGGTATATGATGGATGGTGATTAACATTCCAAATATGTGAACTTTTCCATGTGAACTATAACAATTATACAATTCTACTTCATAAAAGGCGGTTTGTGGGGAAAAATACACCAAATGTTAACTATGGACTATATTTAAGCATAATATTTTGATGATGTTTTTTCATCTTTTGTAACAAATATTCCACAGTAATGCAACATTGAAAGCAGGGAATCCTCCAAATTTCTTAGTCTAGGCAATTATGTCTTCTTTTTGCTCAAAATAAACTTTCCATGGCCAGGCTGCCCAATCCACAGTCTCCTGATGCACAGACTCACAGTGGAGGGGGCAGGCAGATTGTGAATATAATGCACATATGCAGAAAGCACTTACCCTAAATATATATATGCTTGCCATTTGGCATGGAAAAACATTTAGGAGGGAACTTAGTAATTGATTAATCACAGCAGGTGCAGTCTCTTGTGAACTCTTCTGCTCTATCTTGATGCTTCATTACAAATTCTAACGCTTAGTGTTTTGAAGTGTTAGTTTTTGAAGTGTTAGGTTTTGAAGAATTCGGCTGGTATAGTGGAAATTGACTTGGGCTATGAATCTGGAGGAACAAGTTCTCTCTGTATATAGCCCTTTCTTTATCATACACTTGTAGTGGTTTGAATAGTCTCCTTAAAAATTCGTGTCCTCCCAGAACCTGAGAATGTGACCTTATTGGGAAATAGTTATGATGTGGTCTTACTTTATTAGGATGGGCCCTAGGTCTAATGACAATGCTAGGTTTAGGGTTAAGGTCTTTATAAGATGGAGAGTTTCAGCCACAGAGACATGCAAATGAAAGAAGGCCATGTGCAATGAAGGCAATGATTGGTGTGATGCAGCTAAAAGGCAAGGAATGCTAAGCCACCAGAAGGTGGAGGGGTAAGGAAGGACTCTTCCCTAGATCTTTCAGAAGGAACATGGCCTTCCTGACACCTTGATTTCTGACTCTTAGCCTCCAGAACTGTGAGGGAATAGATTTGTTTTACACCATCCAGTTGGTGGTAATTTGTTTTAGCAGCCCTATGGACTTTACAGCTTTTGAAGTATCAAATATGAGCTCTGTCTGTAGTATTACATACTCTCTGAAGACCAATTCATGGTGATTCCTAGATATAGTTTAAAATTCAGGTATCCAAATAGCTAAGTCTTTGCCCAATGTGTTCCCTTATCCTGGAACCAACACTGTGGGAACCAGGGTTGCCTGTGTTTCCTCTCATATCCTGTGCTAATACCACGAGAGCACTCACTCCATTGTGCAGTATTGCCAATTTCCTCTTCTTCTCCCACTAGAATACAGCCTCTTTGAGAGCAAGGAACATATTCTTCACAATGGTGCCTGGGACAAATGGGTACTCATATATCTGCTGAAGGGTAATGGTTATGTACAAAATGTCTCAACTTTTAAACAATAGAGTTTTCAAAGGGTTTGATTTTGCTACTGATGATTGCATTTTCTTAGTCTGCAAAATGAATTTTAAAAGCCTTTGTTGGTTTCAAATTTATTAAACACCCCCCCCCCTTAAAACCACTCCCCTGCCTCCCATCCACCAACCTATCAGGTTCAAATGAAACCAGGATAAGTATGCCACTCCCAGTTGAAACTTCTGTTTCAAAAGGAAAGGGCTGAGGTCAGCAGGCCATCAACTGCTCAGCCTTCCAGGGACCCTCCCCTAGAGTCTTGGATCATCTTAAACAGGGAAGAGAAATTACAGGCTAGATGTTTCATTTCAGCTTTAGAAGTACACAAAATAAAAATTACCTCTACTCCTGTGCTAATTGTTTTTTTAAATCTTAATTGTTATATTGAATCCATTCAAAGAAAAGATAGAGATGAGGCACATTCTGTTAACAAAGGGCCATCATGGTTCCTTGTCCACCTTTGTGTGGTTTGTTTCGTGGAGTCCCTAAGCAGTAAGTGTGAGTAGTTGAGATTGCTCTTTCTTACAATGTTGCTTCCCCCCAGATATTTTGCTCAAGTGTCAGGGCATGGGAGGAGAATGAAGAAAATGAATGGACATTTCTTCCTTTCTCTAGTATGCTAATCCTTCAGAATATCCGAGAAGTTAGACCCATGTGTCCAAAATTAGTTTTAAATTCATGAACTTGTAAAAGAAACAGTTAACTATGTTGTTTGGTAAAACTAGTTCTGACACAGGACTGAGAAATACTTTCTCAATACAATTATGAGTTGGGAGGCTTATGAAACAAAATTCAGAAAACAGTGGCAAAAGATTAAAGAAACATGAAAGGATTTATTGATAAATTGAACACTCAGATGAATATAACAACAATATAAGATAATCTTCACTATCTGAGAATTCTCGTGTTTCTTTGGTCTTCTATAGGTCTTTTAAATTTTAATTTTAGGTATCTGTTGGAAAATGTTTAAAATCATTATTTTATAAAAGTAGTCAACTAACTCACCTAGGGAGACAGAATAAGAGCTGTGGTCATGATCAGTTCTCTGAAAACAATACATTCAGAAGTGTGTGTGTGTGTTTAATTGAACTACCAAGGTTGAAGGTAAGAGGGAATTTAGAAATAAACAGATCTTGTAGTTTATCCGCAAACCTTGGGTGGAGGGGGTTTCATTCTTTTTTTCTTGGGACAAATATCTAATACTGTGCATGGTGTTAACGTGCCCTTTGAGGAAGGTGTCTCTACAAAGAGCTTTATCTCCCCAAGGGGGAGCCCTGGGGAGGGAGCCGCGCTGTTACTCAGCCAGAAGAGCAGAGGGGGCATCCGCAGCCATGGCATCCACCTCCTTGTCAGCCCTGCTATTCAAGGCCACAGCCTCAGGCGCGGTGCTTTCTGCAGGCTCTTTCTCAATCTTGCCCTCTCCGCCTTCGGGGTCTTGTGCCTGTGTGCTAGGTGCTGGCTGCAGGCGGCGGCGCTGGTTGTTGGGGCGGCGGGATCCATAGCGAGGCGATGATGTGAGCTGTGGAACGCACGTGTTGTGCCCACTCTCTTTATCCTCTCCTTCCTGCTCCTTGGAGGTGCCAGGTGAAGGTCGTGGCCCAGCAGCGGTATCTCGACCCCTTGGGCGACTCAACAGGTAGCTGGGGCCAGGCCCCCGCGGCCGCGTGCCCTCTTGCCCTGCGGCACGTGCAGGCCTGGGCAGGTGGACAACCAGAGTGGGCCCACTGGTGGGCGGGAGGGGCCACGTGCGTCGGGTCACAACCGGGGCCCCGCGGAAGGGTGGGAAGCGCCGCAGTCGCTGATCTTGGGGACGACTGAGCGTCCGGCGCCTTGGGCCCTGGACCGCGGCGAATTGTGAGGTGAAGCCCTCGCTGCTGCCTTCGCCATCGTTGCAGTCTTCCTTATCAGCTTCTTCGACCTCGGCGTCCCGGGTCCCGCGTGGGGGTGCCCGGCGGCGGATATAGAAGCCCCGGCGGAAGCGTGGGCGGTCGGCTGCATAGCGGCTACCTTCCACAGGGGCGCCCGCAGGGCCAGTCACATTGGCGGCTTCGGTGCCACGCTCGCCCTGCACCACGTCGAACTCGACCGTCTCGCCGTCGCCTATGCTGCGTTGGTACTTGTGAGGGTTGTTCCTGGTGATGGCCGTCTGGTGAACGAATACATCTTCCTGGGTATCATGCCTGCTGATGAAACCGTACCCATTCTTCACGTTAAACCACTTGACAGTGCCTCGCACCCTTTTAGCGATCACCCTCTTGGGCACCTTTCCCTTGACTCCCGCAGCTGCGGTGGCCTTAGGGATCGTGTCCCCGCTGAAGTTGCCTGGGATGAGGGCCTGGAGCGGATCTCCACCAGCCAAGGACACCAGATGTTTCGATACGGCTTGGGGGGAGCCTGAGGCGGCCACCTCCGTGCGGGTGGCCTCTCCCTCCTCACTCATGAAATAGTCTTGGCTCTCCTTACTCAGAGAACTCGAGGTAAAGATGGATCTCTACGTTTAGGAAGGGGGAGAGCAGTCTCAAGGCAGAGGCCTTGCTGGGGGAGGGTTGAGGGTGGGGGCCAAGGACTCTCTGGCCTTGCTCTCAGACTGGCTGAGCGTCCTCTGCGGTCTCCCGGGGCAACAGGATGCTGAGCAAACATTGGTCGCTGCAGTGACGTCTCAATGGGGTCCTAGAAGTGGCTCAAACTTTGAGTAGGTGCCATCCAGGATGGGCTCACGTGCCTTTTGCCTCCTCAGAGCCCTGCTTATTTAACCCTCCTAGACCTTCTAGGTTACTTGAAGACCCTCTTGCTTGAGTTGATATAAAGAGGGGTGAGGCACCTCCATTCCTTTCCCTTCATTGGGATGAACTCCCAGGAGTCTGTTTGAATAACAGGAGTTCAGGAAAAAATGGCAAAAGTATGGATTTTAGATCCAAACAGAGAATCCCACTGTCTGTTTTCCTTGGAGAAAATGAGGAACCCTGCTGGGGCTAGAATGATGGTTGTGAGAAGACACTAAACTCAGTCCAATTTATCCAGCTTAGGTTTAGGCTCTTAATGTAGGGAAGCTGAGTGGGAACACTGATAACTAAAAATTCTGGAAACATGATTGAGCTCTGTGTTTAGGCAGAGTAAAACATAGCTGAGGAAATTTTCCCAGAGTAAAACACAACTGAAGGAATTTGCCCTGATGATTAACTGAAGATCCAAACGAAATTTTAATAGTTTATAACATTGTGATATTCATCCTATATTGGGATTCTGCATTAATTATTTAGAAATCCTGAAAACTCACACTTACCTGCAGTGCTGATGTTGTGGCTAAGGCATAGCTAGCTCTATGAAACACTCTAAAGTGGTAACAGATCATGCTGAAATAGTAGATGTTTACTGGTCAGAAACTTGATGTTCACTTATTTAATATGACAAAAATAAGTTAAGTTAGCCTAGGACTTTAGAGTTTACAACTACCTTTCATGTGTTGTGCATTTGATTCTTGCAACAACTTCTACCTTCAAAGGAGGTGGGTAAGGTTCTGTTTTTACTTCATTTTGGCAGATGAGAATACTGGAGCCCAAAGACAGGAAGTTGCTTGTTGAGGTTACATATACAATATTCGAGTAACCCCAAAATCTGAACCCAGATAGATTTCACTCCAGACTCAGGCCTTTTTCCACCACATTTCACTGGCTTGCAGGTACAGCTTCATCAGTTTCTTCTGATGACAGTGGCCAGGAACCTCTCTCAAAGAGGTTGCAGTCCTGCAAATCCCAGCACAGATCCCAAGAAAAACCTCTCACAGAGCCAATCTGTCCAGATGCTGGGCCTGGTCCTCTGCATGGGTAAAAATTTCCTTCACATCAACTAATCAGTAACTCCCCCCCTCAGCTCAGCCTACCAGACCCCAATCAGGAATTTACTGCTCGAACCAGACTAGAAAACACACACTCTTGTAGACTTAAGAGCATTTTCTTCGCTATGCTCATGCAGAATAGAATGGAAGAAAGGTTCCTGATTTTGATTTTACTGTTTATATGTACTTCTTCAAGCATCATCTTTTGTAAATTTTACAACAAGCATGAGAGAGCAGCAGACACAGCTAAATGAAACAAATTCACCCACTTAGAAATTAAAGAGCCAGGATAAATCCTTGAACCTTCCATTCCTTTGGTTCTTTTTCTACTGTGCTCTCCCCTTCCCATAATGAGACCACTTCTGTGTTGTCTTCAATAGTTCTTTCTTCCACATCCAGATAGCTCTCCTTACTGCTTCCCACATATGCCATCTCATACCCATCTCTGCCCCTTTATTCACTTTTTCTTCATTCTCCTTGGGATAACTTTTCTCTTCCCTTAGGTATGAATAAATCCTACCTACCCTTTTAAGCCCAGTTTTGCAATGCCCTCTCACTTCCTTTCCAAATTCGTCAATCCACATTGATCTCTTTCTTCTCAAAAACCTACTTGCACTTAGAGCCCATCAATGAAAGTTTTACTAATTTTGGTCTCTGTCTTTCCTCTGTGTAAAATTTTCTGTTTCACTGTAATTCCCAACTAGATTGTAATCTCCCTAGATCTTAATAGTTAACACTTTAAGTTTGCTCTCTGAGTATCATAGTGCCTAAAACAGTGCCGGGCATATGAAGGGCTACCACAAATGTGTGCTTTAATTTCCTACCAGCAGCTTATAAGGTTTCCAATTTCTGCACATCCTTGCTTACACTACTTATTTTCTGTTTTATTGATTATAGTGACCCTAGTATGTGTGGACAGGCTTTTCATTATGGATTTGATATGCATATCCTTTAATGAGCAATTGTATTAATAATCTCTTCACGTGCTTATTGTCCATTAGTGTATTATATGTATACCTTCTTTGGAGAAATGTATATTCAAGTCCTTGGATCATTTATAAATTGGGTTGTTTGTCTTTGAGTGTTGAGTTGTAAATGTACTTTTTGTATTCTGGACACTAAAACCTCATCAGATATTTGCAAATATTTCCTCCCATTCATAAGGTTGTGTTTTCAGTATGTTGATATCGTCCTAATACACGCAGAGTTTTTTTTTTTTTTTAATTTGGAAAAATTCTAATTTATGCATATGTTTTTCTTTCCTTGTTTGTATTTTTGATGTCATATTTTAAAAACATTGTCAAATCCAAATTGCTCTCAGCTGAGGTTTTGGAGATCAAGGATTAGAAAGAGCCAGGGATATGAAATCAGAAGGTCTGGATTTATATCTTGGATCTCCCTTGTGGTGACTGTGTAGCCTTGCACAAATCACCATATCATTTCTCTGAGATGTAATCTTATGGTGTGTAGAAAACAAAGAGTAATACCACCCTACTAATTCATATGGTTGTTGTTGTGGTTAAATAGAATAATTTATGTGGAAAAAGTGTTATCTACCATACAGAGCTATACAAATTGCTTGTTTAGTTAGTGAAAAGGAATTTAGGAATATTGATTACAGATCAAATCCATGAACATCTTGCTATAAAATACTATCTGTGATTTAAAGTGGGGAAGAAATCCTTCAGTGCAGTTTTGGAGGGGACAGCAAACTTTGTATTTAATTATGTAGCAATGATGTGCTGGAGCTGACTTGAACTGGTTGGTGAGAGTCGATTGTTAAATTTTTAGGAATGCTTGGGTGCCATTTATGAAACGTGTTATGAAATATTAAAGTATATGAACTTAGAGTTGAATAAAGAATACACTTTATTTTTTAATACAAAAATAAGAGCTAGTAAATACTCAAAATTCACCATTTCCTAATTATTAATTTTTAAACTTTTTATTGTAGTAACATATATACAACTTAAAATTTCTCTTTTTAACTATTCTGAAGTGTACAATCCAGTACTATTAATTACATTCACAATATTGTGCTACCATCATCAACATACCTTACCTCAATTTTTTGGCACCTCAGACAGAACCTCTGCATTCATCAGAAAATAAATCATTCTACCCTGATCCTCAGCCCCTGCAATAATCTACAATCTGCCCCTTTGAAATTTGCTTCCTCTAGGTGTGTCATATCAGTGAGGTCATACAATATTTGTGTTGGGCTTAATTCAGTCAACATTATATCTTCAATGTACAACCATGTTATAGCATACATCAGAACTTCATTCTTTTTTCAGCTGAATAACATTCCATTGTAAGTATATACCACATAATGTTTACCTTATTACCTGTTGATGGACACTTGAATTGCTTTCATCTTTTGGCAATTGTAAATAATGCTGCTGTGAACATTGGTGTGTCCAAGTTTCTGCTTTCAATATTTGGGGTGTTTACTTAGCAGTGATATTGCTGGGTCATTTAGTCATTCTGTTTTGTACATTCTGAGGAACAGTCAAACTGATTTCTACAGTGGCTGCACCATTTTACATGCCACTAACAGTGTATAAGGGTTTCTATTTCTCTGTGTCCTTGCACCACTTGTTATTTTCACTTTTAAAAAATAATAGCCTACCTAGTGGTTATGAAGTGGTATCTCATTATGGTTTTGATTTGCATTTCTCTAATATCTAATGATATTGAGCATTTATTGGCCATCTATATATCTCCTTTGGAGAAATACTTGAAACATTTTAATTTGGGTTTTTACATTTTACTCTTGATCTATGCTCCTGAGTTTATTGAGGTATCTTGTACATATATGGTGGAAACACTAGAAATAATAGATGCCATACATCTATTCTCAATTCTGCATTCAATGACATCATCGTAGTAGCTTGAAATTGGCCATAGTGGGAAAAATTACACCACAGAAATTGGTAGGTGTTACAAATTAGGTATCCATCCCACCCTCAACCCCACAGCTAGTTTTTAAACATTTACCATAACATTGCTGTACGCATGCTTGTAGGTATGATTTTGCGTGCGAAGGGAAGTAGGTTTAACTAGATTCGTAGAAAGGGAGCTAATTGAATATGTGAGGAAAGGAAAGGTGACTTGAAAGAGGATTGCCTGCTGGGGGAGTGAGAAGCCTTGAGTCTTAGTTGTTTGACCTTTGATAGTTTTTTCCTGATGTTAAATCCCTTCTCTATTCTCTATATAAATAGGAGGGTTCAGAATAGATGATAACAATATCTAAAACACTGTGATACCTTGTTTATAAAATGTCTCTAATTATTGTTTTTTATTCATTTTCATGCTGATTATTTGCTTTTCATTTTGACATTGAGAAATATTTCACATATTTAGAAGTGAATAAAACTTTTTTTGTGTGTAGTTTGTAGGTTCATAGTAAGCCCTCATGTAATCACTTCCCTCAATAAGGAATAAAATATTGCCAGTGTCTTGGAGGCATCCTGTGCAAGCCTACTTGATTGCCCTTCTCTTTCTTCCCCCCGCCCAGCAAGGGGTAATAACTAATGTGACTTTTTATGTGTTGAATTTCCCCCTGCCTCTTTGTAATCCCTCTTGCCCACCTCGCATCTTCCTTCCTGTACCAAGGCAAATGAATTGTTTTCTGTCACTATACATTACTTTGCACTTTCTAAAATTTTATATAAATTGAATCATACAGTGCAGAATAATTGTTATCTGTCTTTTTACACCCAACATAATTAGTTTCATATTCATCTACGTAGTGGTCTCTATCTATAGTGGACTTCTTTTTATTTCTAGGAGTATTCTATTATATGGAAATGCTGCAGCTTGTTTATCCACTTACTTGTTGATGTATATGATGGTTCAGAGCTGTTTACCCCAGAAAAACATGTTTTTAAACTTAATCCATTCTTATGGGTGTGAACCCATTGTAGGTAGGGCCTGTTGATGCGGTTACTTCAGTAAAGGTGTAACCCAACTCAATCAGAATGGGTCTTAGTTTTGTTACTGGAATTCTGTATAAGTGGAATGAAATTCTGACATACAGCCATGGGAAACAAGAAGCTTAAGGTCAGCTGAACCCAGAAGAGAAGGGAGAGGCCAGGAGAGGCTGTCGTGTATATTGCCATGTGACAGAGGAGCCTATGATCAAGGATCACTGACAGCCAGCCCTCATGCTAGTCTGTGGGAAGAAAGCATATCCTTGTTGACACCTTTACTTGGGCTTTTTCATTACCTCAAAACCGTACACTAATAAATCCCCATTGTTTAAGCCAACTCATTGCTAGGTATTTGCTTGAGCAACAAGGAAACTAAAACAATGGGCATTTTTGATCTTTTATCTTTTGATAATGCTATGAGCATTCATATACAAGTCACTGTTTGTAAATATGCTTTCATTTCCCTAGAGTAAATGCCTAAGAACAAAAAAGCTGAATTAATAAGATAGGTTTATTTAACATTTTAAGAAACTTTTAAACTGATTTCCAATGTAATATATCATTTTACATTCCCACAAGAAGTGTGTTGATGTACCAGTTCCTCCACATATTTGCCAACACTGGATATAATCAATATTTTAAACTTTAACCATGCTAAATGTTGTGTACTGGTATCTTAATTTTTTTTTAATTATCAAATTTCATTTTTAAATTGTCACACTGTACAATTTACATTTTTCTTTTTCCATAAATTTTAAAATTTAAAATCTTTGCATTTATTAAAATTTAATAATTTATTAATAAATTTAATAATTGTAACCAACACCACAATCATGATATAGAATCTTCCAACATGCCAAATAAATTCACCTTATTGCCTCACCCCCAATCCTTGGAATTAAATTTCTTTAATGGTTATATGAATATTCATTTTATCCATTTCATCTTTTTTTTTTTTTTTAAGTTTTTTAAAAAGATACTTAGATTACATAAATGTTACACAAAAACTATAGGGATTCCCATACACCCCACCTCCCACAACTCCCACAACCCCCACATGAATATACTTCATTGGTGTGGCACATTAATTGCAATTGATAAACACATCCTGGGGCTTTGCCATTAAGCATGGACTATGGTTCATATTGTAGACCACACTCTCTCCCACACAGTTCTGCATGTTATATGATGGTATAAAATGGCCTATATCTGTTGTGGCAATGTCACTCAGGACAATTTTCAAGTCCTGAAAAAGCCCCTGTATTACAACTGCTTTTTCCTCTCCCTGTCCCCAGAGCCTCCAGTGGCCACTGGCTCCACATCAATGTTGTAATTTCTTCCATTGCTTGAATCACAATATGTCTATAGTAGAATACCAGTAAGTCCACTTGAGTCCATAGCTCTTTCCCCCATCCTGAGGAGTCTGGAATGGTGATGTCCACTCCACCTCCAATTGAGAAGGGGCTTATATCCCATGGGGAAGATGGATGGAATTATCCTGCCTGCAGGTGCAGACTCTCTCCATTTCCTGGATGGCCGTTGTCCATCATCATCTCCGTGGCAGTTCTCTTGGGTGATTCCAATGAGCGGTAGAGTAGGAGTTGCTGCTCCACCAAGGTTCTGGGCCCAGCTGGTCCATGGACAACCCAAAGACTCAAGTCTCTGGATGTACACCTAACAAACTCCAACACCAAGTATAGGTTTGAATAGAAGGGACAGATGAACCATGCGCAGGGAAGGCATAGTTGAGTCCAACTCTATCACTCTCAGGAGCACAAACACCAAAGTAGGGCCCACTGGCAAGGCACCAAACTCCGGAGCTATCCACCCTGACATAGGACATGGGTGTCTCCAGAGCCCTCAGGAGCCCCCAGTATTTGGGGTGATAGCCACTTTGGAATTCTATGAGATCCCACTGAACTATGTGTAAGCGTTACCTCTAGGATGACCTCCTGACTCATTTTGAAGTCTCTTAGTCATATATCATTTGTCTTTACCTTTCCCCCTTTTATTCAAGGTATTTTTCCAGTCACATTGCCAATTGGTGCTTGGTAGCAATCCCTCAGTGCCAGGGAGGCTCATCCCCAGGAGAAATGTCCCATGCTGGGAGGAAGGTAAAGCATTCATATGCTGAGTTTGGCTTAGACCACATTTGAGCAACAAGGAGGCTCTCAGGAGGCAAACCTTAGGCACCCCATAACAATAATCTAAGTTTCCATTTCAAGAGCAAAGACTCATAAAGCTAGTCATCAATATCAAGAGCCCATCAGTGAATCATCCTCCTTCGCCAGTCACTGCCTTTGCAATGGGGGATTGTTGCTGCTCTGTTAGAGAACGTGGCAGAGCTCTCCAGGATGGGAATTCAGTATGCTCTCATTTATGGAGTGATTTTCCTCCCACTGTGACAACGCCCCATGAACATTTGAACATTTTTATATACCTTATATTTATGCTCAGGTGAACTTCCTCCCATGCATCCCTCATCCCTGAGACCCCAGACCAACGTTCCTCCCCCACCCCATTTGTAACCCTTCTGTGATCCAAAGCATCTTTAAAGATAAAGCTATTGCAATAGCTGAATACAGTTAATAAGAAAATGAAATGATAATGATGTTTAAATGTAAGAGATAAAATACATAAAAATATTTTAAAAAACTAAAAATAAACTTAAAAGATTAAGATATTAAAAAAATGAAAAATATAAAAAAAATTTTTTGACATTTTGCCTTACATCACTGCAATATCTGGTGTCCAGTCTGTACTGAGGCACCTCCCCCTCTCATTCCCCAGTGTGTCACTATTTTTCATTTTGTTTTCAAAGAAGTTTTAGGTCACAGCAAAGTGACATGCAGAATACAGGAGACTCTCATATATTGAACATCCTCCTCCTTTCCTCCCCCCACCCCATATTAATACCTTTTTATATGTGAATGGTAGCATTGTTATAACTGATATATAAATAGTGAAACATAGCTAATAAACATTGTCAGTGCTTTACACTATGGTTTACATTTTAGACCGTACACTTTTATAAATTTTGATATTTACTATGTCCTATGTTCATCACTGTATGGTAATGAAGAAAATTTCCACTGACCACTAAATACCTCCTGTTTGACCTATCCTATTCCTCCCACCCCATCGCCCCTGGGGCCCACGATGACCCTACAGCTTGACTCGTTGGATGACAAGATTCACACTTACATGCAGCAAGAGGTCTTGACAGACTGGACTGTCCTCCCCTATTAGGAACCGCCCTTGCTCTTGAGAGACTACTGCCTGTCTGTTTCTGAACAAATCAGTCCTACCAAAGATGGGAGTCCAATTCCTTCTGCTCATTATGTGGATCTCCACCCACTGATACAACACATTATGACAGAATGAACACTCACACATTCCCTAGAAGCTTGCTCCAGGTGCGCCCTGTCCCAAAAGGTCCCCCCAACCAAAACCCTAAACCAGTGACCCTTTCTTGTCATTTTTCCATAAGAGCATTCCCACCTCTGTACTTTCAAACTCATATCCACAAATCCCCAGTGTTCACCTGGTCCCTCTCCCAACCTCCCCCCAGTATCCTGGAACTTCTAACCCACCCTTCCCATTCTACCCACCTGTCAATCCTGTACCACCCAACCCAATAATATCATTAACCTCCTGTCCTATCCCTTCAATATGCAACTACACTCTATCACTTTACCATAGATTACATCCATATGGCTGATGGTTTACAATCTTCTCTTCTCTTTCTAGTCCTTATAAACCTATCTTACAGACAATAGCTCTCTGAGACTGCTCAATTTCCTTAATTCATATCAGTGAGGTCATGTACTGTTCATCCTTCAATGCCTGGCTTGCTTCACTCAACATAAGGTCTTCAAGATTCATCCATGTCATCTCGTGTGCTAGCACTTTATTCCTTCTTAAGCTGAGTAATATTCCATTGTATGTATGCACCACATTTTCTTTATCCATTCATCTGTTGATGGGCACTTGGGTTGATTCCAACTTTTGGCAATAGTGAACAATGCTGCTATGAACATTGGTGTGCATATATCTGTTCGTGACTTTGCTTTCAATTCTTCAGGGTATATGCCCAGCAGGGGAATCACTGGATCATATGGAAGATATATAATTAGTTTTTTGAGGAACCACCAAACTGTCCTCCATAGTGGCTGGAACATTCTACAGTCCCACCAGCAGTGGATGAAGGTTCCCATTCCTCTACATTCTCTTGAACACTTATAGTCTGCTGGTTTTTTTAATAGCTGCCATTCTAATGGGTATAAGATGGTATCTCATTGTAGTTTTGATTTGCATTTCTCTAATACCTAACGATGTCGAGCATCTTTTCATGTGCTTTTTAGCCATTTGTATTTCTTCCTTTGAGAAGTGTCGTTTCACATCACTTGCCCATTTTTTAAATGGGTTGGATGTCTTTTTATTTTAGAGGTGTAGGATTTCTTTATATATGCAGGATATAAGGCTCCTATCAGATATGTGGCTGCCAAATATTTTCTCCCATTGGGTAGGCTGCCTTTTTACTTTCTTGATATCATCCTTTGAGGTGCAGAAGTTTTTAATTTTGAGGAGATCCCATTTATTAATTTTTTCTCTTGCTGCTCGTGCTTTGGCTGTGAAGTTCATGAAACCATTTCCTATTACAAGGTCCTGTAGATGCTTCCCTACATTATCTTCCAAGTTCTTTATGGTTTTGGCTTTTACAGTTAGGTCTTTGATCCATCTTGAGTTGATTTTTGTATAAGGGGTGAGATGGTGTTCCTCTCTCATTCTTTTGGATATGGATATCCAGTTCTCCCAGCACCATTTGTTGATGAGGCCATTCTCTCCCAACTGAGTGGGCTTGGTGGCCTTCTCTAATATCAGATGACTTTATATGTGAGGATCTATCTTGGAACTCTCAATTCAGTTCCATTGATCAGTATGTTTATCATTGTGCCAATACCATGCAATTTTGAAAACTGTAGCTTTGTAGTATGTTTTAAATTTCAGGTCGTGTTATATCTCCAACTTCATTTTTCTTTTTCAATATGTCTTTGGTGATTTGGGGCCTCTTACCCTTCCAAATAAATTTTGTAGTTAGTTTTTCAAATTCCTTAAAAAATACAGTGTTGATTTTTATTGGGATTGCATGAAATCTGTAGATTAGTTTGGGTGGGATAGACATCTTGATGATGTTTAGTCTTCCTATCCATGAACACGGAATGATCCTCCATTTATTTAAGTCTTCTTTGATTTCTTTTAACAGTGTTGTGTAGTATTCTGTATATAAGTCCTTTACAACTTTAGTTAAATTTATTCCTAGGTATTTGATACTTTTAGTTATTTTTTAAGTGTTATTTTTTTTCTTGATTTCCTCCAAGATTGCACGTTATTGGTGTACAGAAATGCTAATGATTTTTGAGCATTGATCTTATAGCCTGCGAATTTCCTGAACTCCTTTATAAGTTCTAGAAGCTTTGTTGTAGATTTCTCAGGGCTTTCTATATATAGGATAATGTCATCTGCAAATAGTGAAATTTTTACTTCTTCCTTTCCAGTTTGGATGCCTCTTATTTCTTTTTCTTGCCTCAGTGCTCAAGCAAGTACTTCAAAGACAATATTAAGTAGGAGCCATGATAGTGGACATCCTTGTCTTGTTCCTGATCTTAGAGGGAAAGCTTTTAGGATTTCACCACTGAAGACGATGTTGGCTCTGGGGTTTTCATATATACCCTTTATCATATTCAGAAAGTTTCCTTCTATTCCTATCTTTTGTAGTGTTTTTAGCAGAAAAGGGTACCGTATTTTGTCAAATGCTTTTTCTGCATCTATAGAGAAGATCTTGTGCTTTTTTTCTTTCAATCTGTTTATGTGGTGTATTACCTTGATTGATTTTCTTATGTTGAACCATCATTGCATACCCTGGATGAAACCCACTTGATCATAGTGTATAATTCATTTGATATGTTGTTGAATGCAATTAGCAAGTATTTTGTTAAGGATTTTAGCATCTAGGTTCATTAGAGAGATTGGGCTGTAATTTTTCTTTCTTGTGGCATCTTTGTTAGGTTTGGTATTAGGGTAATGTTGGGATCATAGAATGAGTTAGGCAATGTTCTTTCTACTTCTATTTTTGGAAGAGGTTTAGCAGGATTGGTGTTAGTTCTTTCCAGAATGTTTGGTAGAATTCACCAGTGAAGCCATCTTTCCTGGGCTCATTTTAGTTGGGAGGTTTTTGATGACCAAGTCTATCTCTTTACTTGTAATTGGGATGTTGAGTTCATTTTATTCTTTCGTCAATGTAGGCTGCTTGTGAGTTTCTAGGAATTTGTCCATTTCTTCTAAATTATCATTCTTGTTGGCATATAATTTTTCAAAGAATCCTCTTATGATATTCTTTATTTCTGTGGGGTCAGTGGTGATACCCCTTCCTCATTTCTTATTTTGTATATTTGCTTCTGCTTTTTCTTTTTCTTTGTTAGTCTGGCTAAGGGTTTTTCAATTTTATTGATCTTCTCGAAGAACCAGCTTTTGGTTTTGTTTCATTTTCTAGTGCTTTTTAATTTTATATTTCATTTAATTCTGCTATAATCTTTGTTATTTCCTTCCTTCTACTTCCTTTAGGGTTAAGTTGTTGTTGTTTTTCAAATTCCTCCAGGTGTGTAGTTAGGTCTTCAGTTTTAGCTCTTCTTTTTTAATATACGCACTATGGCTATGAATTTCCCTCTCAGGACAGCTTTGGCTGCATCCCATATGTTTTGATATGTTGTGTTGTCATTTTTATTCATTTCAAGGTGGTTACTGATTTCTTTTGGGATTTCCTCCTTGACCCACAGTTTGTTTACGAGTGTGTTTTTTAACTTTCTTATCTTTGTGCCTAATCTGGCTCTCTGGCCCTTACTGATTTCCAATTTCATTCCATTGTGGTTAGAGAAACTACTTTGTATAATCTCAATCTTTCTGAATTCATTGAGATTTGTTTTGTGGCCTAGCATGTGCTCTAGCTTGGAGTATGATCCATGTGCACTCGAAAAGAATGTATATTCTTCTGTATTTGGGTGTAGTGTTCTGTGTATATCTATTAGGTCCAGATCCTGTAATATATTATTCAGAGTCTTTGTTTCTTTATTGATTCTCTGTCGAGATGTTCTGTCAAATGGTGATAATGGTGTATAAAGCCCCCCACTATAATTGTAGAGGTATTTATGTATCCACTTGGTCTTTCCAGTGTTTGACTCATGTATTTTGAGGTGCCCTGATTAGGTGCTTAAATGATTTTTATTATTCTTTCTTCTTGAAAGAGTACTCCTTTTACTAATATAGAGTGTTCATCATTGTCTCTTACAATAGTTTTGCATTTAAATCTATTTTGTCTGATTTTAGCTACACCCATTCTTTTTTGGTTGTTGTTGCTTGCAAAATTTTTTTCCAGCCATTCACTTTCAGTCTCCTTGAATTCCTGGGGCTAAGGTGGGTTTCTTGTAGACTACATGTAGATAGGTCATATTTCCTTACCCATTCTGACAATCTGTGTGTCTTGACTGGTGAATTTAATCCATTAACATTCAGTGGTATTACTCTCAAGGAATTTCTTACATCAGCCACATTTTCTTTACATTCATGTATGTCATATGTTGTTTTTAATTCTCTTTTTGCCTTTTTAGTTGTTCTTACACTCTCCTCCACCTCTCCTCTCCAATTTTTTCCTTTCAAGTTGTAGAACTTCCTTTAGTATTTCTTGAAGGGCAGGTTTCTTATTGGCATACTCTCTTGATTTCTGTTTATCTGTGAATATTTTAAACTCACCATAAGTTTTGAATGCCAGCTTTGCTGGATAGAGAATTCGTGGCTGGAAGTTTTTTTTTCTTTGAGTACCTTGACTATGTACATACCACTGTCTTCTTGCCTCCATGGTTTCAGATGAGGAATCCTCACTTAGGCTTATTGAACTTCCCTTGTATGTGATGATTCTCTTCTCTTGCTGCCTTGAGTATTTTCTCTTTTTCTTGAGCAATGGACATTTTGACAAGTATATGTCTTGGAAGAGACTTGTTGGGATTTATACTGTTTGGGGTGGGCTGTGCTTCCTGGACATGTACATCCATCTCCCTGAATAGGACTGGGAAGTTTTCAGCCATTATTTCCTTTAACACTCCTCTTGTTCCCTTTCCCTTCTCTTCTTACTCAGGGATGCCTATAATGCTTATGTTTGTGCATTTTCATCTGTTGTTTTTCTACCTTTTTATCTATCTGTTCTACTGTCTGTTTGATTTCAGATGTACTGTTTTCTACATTACTAATTCTTTCTTCTGCCTGTTCAAATCTGCTATTATGTGATGCTACTTTCTTTTTTATTTCTTGGATTGTGCAATTCATCACCATCATACCTGTTATCTTTTTATGTATGTTTACAATTTCTTCAGTATATTCTCCCCGTGTCTTCCTTATATCCTTAATTTCTTCCTTCTCTTCATTAAGTTGGTCCATGATATTTGTTTGGAGAGCTTTGATTAGTTTTTCAATGTTCTGCATCTCTTCCTGGTTTTTAGTATGTTCACGGGAATGGTCCATGTCTTCCTGTTTCCTAGTATGGTTTGTCATTTTTTGTTGCTCTCTGGTCATCATTTATCTTGATGGGTTTATTCGGTTGATTAGGTCTCTCTCTACTCTACAGTTTTCTTTAAGCTGCTGATTTTGTGTGTGTGCTACGTTTTCTCTTTGACACTTTGTTCTTCTTGTTCTATTTTTCTTGCTGTTTTCTATGTTCCCTTGAAGGAAAAAGATTAGGGCCAAAGAAATTGAAAGAGGTAAGAAAAGATAAATTATAATAGAAATAATAATAAAAGTTAGAAGAAGGGCCATATAAGACTTAGTAAAATGAATATTTAACTCATATAAGCCATGTAGAGTAATAGGAATTAAAAAGTGGAGTACCTAAAATGAAATGGGAAACCAAATAGAGAAAAATATATGGAATGACTTAAAAGGCCAGAATGATGAGAAGAGAGAAAAAGAGAAAAGAAAGGACAGAAAGAATTAAGTTAGTAAATAAAAATAAATAAATAAAACAGTATAGAAGATAGAAACCAGTAAAATTGAGGACTAATAAAAAACGGTGGAAAGAGTAGAGGGAGGGCCAAGATGGCGTTAGTGTAGGAGGGCACACACTGCAAGCTCCCAAAGCAAGAAGGATTGTGGACGGGGTCCTGCCTGGGGGTCTGTGCTGTGAGCGCGTAGAATGAGAATCTTGGGACATCTATCTGCGTGGATCAACGGCATGGACAGAACAGTAGAGATTCGTGAGTTTTAAGCCTGCCGGTGGTGGTTGGCACAGACAGCTGAGCCCCATGGTTAGAGGAAAAATAAAATGGCCGGTTGGAGACAGGGCCTAGTGGGAGGGGGCACTCTCTTAAGGGGGGCCCTGGTGAAAGGGCGAGAGAGTTTTATTTTCTGGGGATTTGGCTGCCTGGAGCCCCTTGGACCTTGGGTGAACAGAACAGCCGGAGCGAATCAGCACCCGGTGGAGGGGAGGGGTGATTCTGTTTGGGGAGGGAGTTGATTTCCTTACCTGCCCAGGGATAAGCCCCGGGCTGCTGCGGAGCCAGGAAGAGGGGGCACTCTTCAAAAGAGGGAGTGTTCTGTTGGAAGACAGGGAAGGGAATTTTTTTTTTGCCATCAATCTGGCTGCCTGGACTGCCCCATAGCTTTGGGAAGCAGATAAGCCGACTTGAAGCAGCACCAGATTGAGAGGAGAGGCGAATCTGCTGAGTCAACTTGATTTACACAGCAACCCGGTGACACTGGGGCTTGGTTCCAGAAGGGGTGGAGTCAGACATCTTTAACATTCTACACTGACTAACATCAAAGCTACAGCTACCCTGGGGAGTCCAGGAAGTGGGATGTGCTTGATTAATTTCCACGAGCCCAGCTAGGGTGCTGCTAGCTTGTCGCTTCTTTGCTGTGCTTCTTCTTCAGTAATTTCCCACTCTCTGTCTATATTGATTTTGTATCCAAACTATCGCTTATCCTTCCTTCATCTTTCTGCCTTCTGCTTTCTGTTGTGGCTTAGATACAACATTTTTTCATATGCCCACAACTTAAGGGTGTCAATTTCTATTCCATATATTTTGTTTTCTTCTTTTTTTAAATTAGTATTAACTCTTTCCTTTCAACACTTTCTTCACTATTTCTCTCCCTCCTCATAATTCTAGCCTTCAAAATCACTATATATATGTTCCTCTATTTGTATTCCCAGTCCATTGTAGGAACTCCACTTTTTTTCCTATTACTCTACACTGCTAACATGAGTTAAATATTCATCTCATTAAGTCTCATTTTGCCCCTCTTCTAACTTTTATCAATATTACTATTATTCTTCTGCCTTCCTTACATCTTTTGATTCCTCTGGCCCAAATCTTTTGCCTTCAAGGGAACATCAAAAGAAGCAAGGAAATAAAATAAGAAGAAAAAGTGCCAAAGAGAAAACTTAACTCACACTCAGAACCACCAGCTAAATAAAACTCTAGAGCATAGAGAAAAGCTAATCAACTGAACAAACCCATCAAGATAATATGATGACAAGAGGGCAACAAAAAAATACAAATGACTCTGAGAAACAGGAAAACATGGACCAGTCCAATGAACAAATTAAAAACCAGGAAGTGATGCAGAACATTGAACAACTAATCAAAGCTATCCAAACGAATATCATGGACCAACTTAAAGAACTGAAGGAAGAGATTAAGGATATAAATAAGACACTGGGAGAACATACTGAAGAAATTGCAAACATGCCTAAAAAGATAATGGATATGATGGTGAACAATGGCACAATCCAAGAAATCAAAAAGGCGCTGGATTCACATAACAGCAGATTTGAACAGTCAGAGGAAAGAATTAGTGATATGGAAGACAATAGAGCTGAAATCAAAGAGATAGTAGAACAGATAGACAAAAAGATAGAAAAAATTCAGCATGGACTCAGGGAATTAACCGATAAAACAAAATGCACAAATATATGCATTATGGGCATCCCAGAAGGAGAAGAGAAGGGAAAGGGAACAGAATGAGTGTTGAAGGAAATAATGGCTGAAAACTTGCCAACCCTATGGAGAGAGATGGATGTGCAGATCCAGGAAGCACAGCGCACCCCAAATAGTATAAATCCCAACAGGCCAACTCCAACACATATACTTGTCAAAATATCCAACGCTCAAGACAAAGAAAAAATACTGAAGGCAGCTAGAGAAAAGAGAACCATCACATACAAGGGAAGCACAATAAGATTAAGTGCTGATTTCTCAGCTGAAACCATGGAGGCAAGAAGACAGTGGTATGACATAGTCAAAACACTAAAAGAAAAAAACTTCCAGCCACGAATTCTCTCTCCAGCAAAATTGGCATTCAAAAATGATGGAGAGTTCAAAATATTCACAGTTAAACAGAAATTAAGAGAGTATGTCAATAATAAATGTGCACTTCAAGAAATACTGAAGCTAAATTTATTGCAAATACAAATGGTATGAAGTGTAAAACTTTACCCTAAAATGGATTGAATTAAAAGTACAGTTGCCTTAAAATGAAAAAAAAAAAAAAAAGAAAGAAAGAAATACAAACAGAATCTCTACAAGTTGAAAGGAAAAAACAAAGGAGAGAGAGTTGGAAGAGAGTTTAAAAACAACTGAAAAGACAAAAAGAGAAACAAAACAACATATGACATACATTAACCCAAAGAAAAAATGGCTGAAGTAAGAAATTCATTACGAATAATAACACTGAATGTTAATGGATTAAATTCACCAATCAAGAGACACAGATTGACAGAATGGGTAAGAAAATATGATCCATCTATATGCTGTCTCCAAGAAACCCACCTTAGACCCAGGGATTCAAGGAGGCTGAAACTGAATGGCTAGAAAACAATTTTACAAGCTAACAATAGCCAAAAAAAGGGCAGGAGTAGCTATTCTAATATCAGACAAAATAGACTTTAAATGCAAAACTATTGTAAGAGACAAAGATGGACACTACATATTAGTAAAAGGAGTAATCTCTCAAAAAGAGAGAACAATCATCAACATTTACGCATCTAATCAGGGTGCCTCAAAATATGTGCGGCAAACTCTGGAAAAACTAAGAGGAGAAAGAAATGCCTCTACAATTATAGCAGGGGACTTCAATACACCATTATCATCATTAGACAGAACATCTAGATGGAGAATCAAAAAAGAAACAAAGGCACTCAACAATACATTAGAAAACCTGGAATTAATAGACATATACAGAACACTACAGCCAAATACAGCGGGATTTACATTCTTCTCAAGTGCTCATGGAACATACTCCAAAATAGACCACATTCTAGGCCACAGAACAACTCTCAATGAATTCAGAAAGATTGAGATTATACAAAGTAATTTCTCTGACCACAACAGAATGAAGTTGGAAATCACCAAGGGCCAGAGAAACAGGTTAGGCACAAGGATATGGAAGTTAAACAACACACTCTTAGACAAACAGTGGGTCAAAGAGGAAATCTCAAAAGAAATCAGTAACTACCTTGAAACTAATGAAAATGACAACACAACATATCAAAACTTATGGGATGCAGCGAAAGCAGTCCTGAGAGGGAAGTTCATAGCCATAAATTCATATATTAAAAAAGAAGAAAGAGCTAAAATTGAAGACCTAACTGCACACTTGGAGGAATTGGAAAAACAACAACAAACTAAACCTAAAGGAAGTAGAAAGAAGGAAATAACAAAGATTAGAGCAGAACTAAATGAAATAGAGAATAAGAAAGCACCGGAAACAATAAACAAAACCGAAAGCTGGTTTTTCAAGAATATCAATAAAATTGACAAACCCATAGCCAGACTAACAAAGAAAAAGAGAGAACAGATGCAAACACATAAAGTAAGGAATGAGCAAGGGGATATCACTACTGACCCCACAGAAATAAAGAGTATCATAAGAGGATACTTTGAAAAATTATATGCCAATAAGAATGATAATTTAGAAGAAATGGACAAGTTTCTAGAAACTCACAGCCTTCATTGATGAAAGAAGTAATGGATGAACACAACAGTCCAATTACAAGTAAAGAGATAGACTCAGTCATCAAAACCCTCCCAACTAAGAAGTGCCCAGGACCAGATGGCTTCACAACTGAATTCTACCAAACATTCCGGAAAGAGCTAACACCAATTCTACTTAAGCTCTTCCAAAAAATAGAAGTAGAAGGAATATTGCCTAACTCATTCTGTGATGCCAACATTACCCTAATACCAAAACCAAATAAAGATACCACAAGAAAGGAAAATTACAGACCTATTTCTCTAATGAACCTAGATGCTAAAATCCTCAACAAAATACTTGCTAATTGCAATCAACAACATAGCAAAAGGATTATACACCATGAACAAGTGGGTTTCATCCTGGGTATGCAAGGATGGTTCAATATAAGAAAATCAATCAATGCAATACACCACATAAACAGATTGAAAGAAAAAAATCACATGATCATCTCTATAGATGCAGAAAAAGCATTCAACAAAATACAGCACTCTTTCCTCCTAAAAACACTACAAAAGATAGGAATAGATGGAAACTTTCTGAATATGATAAAGGGTATATATGAAAAACCCAAAGCTAACATCATTTTCAATGGTGAAATCCTAAAAGCCTTCCCTCTGAGATCAGGAACTAGACAAGGATGCCCACTATAACCACTCCTATTTAACATTGTCTTAGAAGTACCTGAGCGAGCAATGAAGCAAGAAAAGGACATAAAAGTCATCCAGATTGGAAAAGAAGAAGTAAAAATTTCATTATTTACAGATCACATGATCCTATACATAGAAAGCCCTGAGAAATCGACAACAAGGCTTCTAGAACTTATAAAGGAATTCAATAATGTTGCAAGCTATAAGATCAACGCTCAAAATTCAGTAGCATTTCTGTACACCAATAACGAGCAAACTGCGGAGGAAATCAGGGAAAAAATACCATTTAAAATAGTAATTAAAAGAATCAAATACCTAGGAATAAATTTAACTAAAGATGTAAAGGACTTATATACAGAAAACTACACAACACTGTTAAAGGAAATCAAAGAAGACTTAAATAAATGGAAAAATATTCCCTGTTCATGGATGGGAAGACTAAACATCATCAAGATGTCTATCCTACCCAAACTAATCTACAGATTTAATCTAATCCCAATAAAAGTCAACACTATATTTTTTAAGGAACTGGAAAAACTAACCACAAAATATATTTGGAGAGGCAAGAGGCCCCGAATTGCCAAAGATATATTGAAAAAGAAAAATGAAGTTGGAGGTATCACATTGCCTGACTTTAAAACATACTACAAAGCTACAGTGATCAAAACTTCGTGGTATTGGCACAAGGATAGACCTACTGACCAATGGAACCGGATTGAGAGTTCTGATATATACTGATATAGATCCTCGCATATACAGTCATCTGATATTTGACAAGGCCACAAAATCCGCTCAGTTGGGAGAGAGTGGCCTCTTTAACAAGTGGTGCTTGGAGAACTGGATATCCATATCCAAAAGAATGAGAGAAGAATACTATCTCACACCTTATACAAAAATCAACTCAAGATGGATCAAAGATCTAAATATAAGAGCAAAAACCATAAAAACCTTGGAGGATAATGTAGGGAAGCATCTACAGGACCTTGTAATAGGAAATGGTTTCATGTACTTCACAGCCAAAGAACGAGCAGCAAGAGAAAAAATTGATAAATGGGATCTCCTCAAAATTAAAAACTTCTGCACCTCTAAGTATGTTATTAAGAAAATAAAAAGGCAACCTACCCAATGGGAAAAAATATTCGGCAACCATATATCTGATAGGAGCCTAATATCCTGCATATATAAAGAAATCCTTCACCTCAAAAATAAAAGGACAAACAACCCATATAAAAAATGGGCAAGTCACCTCAAAAGACACTTCTCCAAGGAAGAAAGACAAATGGCTAAAAAGCACATGAAAAAATGCTCAACATCACTTGCTATCAGGGAAATGCAAATCAAAACTACAATGAGATACCATCTTACACCCATCAGAATGGCAGCTATTAAAAAAACAGGAGACACTAAATGTTGGAGAGGATGTGGAGGAACAGGAAACCTCATCCACTGCTGGTGGGACTGCTGTATGGTCCAGCCACTGTGGAGGACAGTTTGGCGGTTCCTCAGAAAACTAGCAATAGATCTTCCGTATGATCCAGCAATTCCACTGCTGGGTATATACCCAGAAGAACTGAAAACCAAAATACAAACAGATATATGCACACCAATGTTCATAGCGGCATTGTTCACCATTGCCAAAAGTTGGAATCAGCCCCGGTGCCCATCAACAGACGAATGGATAAGCAAAATGTGGTACATACATACAATGGAATATTACTCAGCTGTAAGAAGGAACAAAGTGCTAACACATGGAATAACATGGATGAATCTTGAAGACCTTATGTTGAGTGAAGCAAGCCAGGCACTGAAGGATGAACAGTATATGACCTCACTGATCTGAACTGAAGAAAGTGAGCAGTCTCTGAGAACCATTGTCTGAAAGATAGGTTAACAAAGGAGAGTAAGAGAAGAGCAGGCTTTGAGCCATCACCCATATGGACATAATCTATGGTAAAGTGATAGAGTGTGGTTGCGTGTTGGGGGATGGGGCAGATGAGTGGTGGTGTTCCTGGGTTTGTTGGTGCAGCACTGGGGGGTGGGTGGATTAGGAAGGGCTGGTTCAAATCCCCAGGGCATGTAACTGTGAATCTTGACATCCCATGGGTTGGGAGAGGGGGGTATCACGGGCCCTGGCGGGCTGGGGAGAAGGGAACAGTCAAGATCTAATGGGTTGTTTGGTGGTCATGGGGAAGGTTTTTCATTACCTTACAGTAATGGACACAGAACATGGTAAATATCATCAAAATTATTAAACTGTATCATCTAAATTGTAAACTATACTGTAAATCACTGACAATGTTTAGTTGCTATATTTTGCTATCTGCATAACAGTTATAACAATGCTAACAACCAAAAAAAAAGGGGGGGGTAATATGGGGTGGGGAAGGGGGGGTGGTTTGGAAACTGGGTGTCTCCGGCACTCCGTGAGTGACTTTGCTGTGACCTAAAACTTCTTTGAAAATTAAATGAAAAATTGGGAGACAAGGGGGATTGAGTGGAGGAAGGTGTCAGGGCACACCAGACATCTGATAACACAGTGATAAAGGGAAGGAAAAAAGGGAAAAAAGAAAAGAGAAAGGAAAAAAAAATGAATATATATATATATTTTAAAGGCATTTCCTTTGCTTTTTGCCCATTTTTTGAATGTCCCAATCCACTAATTATATTTTATTCTGTTTTGCTCTTTGTTTGATTATTTGTTTTTTTTCCTTCTCTCTTTTTTTTTTTCCCCTGAGTTTCCTTATGTTTGTCTCTTGCATGTAAGCTTATCACACTTGTTTCTTTTTCCTAGTAAGTGTATTTGATTATTTTATGGACTAAATGTTCATGGAGGATTTGGATCACAGAAGGGTTACAATGGGTACTGTGGGGTATTATTGGGGGGGTCTGGGGGGGTTTTCGTGGGGATTGGTTCACCTGAATATACATGAAAGATATACAATAATCATTCAAAGTATCGGGGGATGGGGCATGGTCACGATGGGTGGATAATCACACAATAAATGAGGGAATCGGAATTCCTAGCCTGGAGAGCTCTGCCACAGTCTCCAAGGGAGCAGCAATAGTCCTCTGAATGTAGGGACAGTGCCTGTCAAAATAGGATGACCCACTGATGTGTTTTTTTAATTGATGACTACCCTTGTGAGTCTTTGCTCTTGTAAATGAGACAGCCTGCAGTTGTGGGATGCCTAAGGTTTGTCACCTGAGAGCCTCCTTGTTGCTCAAATGTGGCCTCTCTCTAAGCCAAACTCAGCATATGATTGCATTACCTTCCCCCCAACGTGGGACATGACTCCCGGGGATGAGCCTCCCTGGCAACGAGGGATTAATACCAAGTGCCAACTGGCAACACAACTGGAAAAAGACCTTGAATAAAAGGGGGAAATGGTAAAGACAAATGAGTTCAAGTGGCTAAGACACTTCAAAGAGAGTCGGGAGGTCATCCCAGAGGTAACTCTTACGCACACCTCAGTAGGAGCTCATAGAACATCTAAGTGCCTATCATCCCACTCAGTGGGGTTCCTGAGAGCTCCGGAGACACCCTGGTTCTATATAAGGGGGGATAGCCCCAGAGACAGATGCCTTATCAGTGGGTTCTATTTTGGAATCTGTGCTCCTGAGAGTGACAGAATTGGACTCAAATAAGTCCTCCCTGCACATGGTTCACCAGTCCCTTCTATTCAAACCTATATGTTATGCTGGAGTTTTTAGGTATACTTCCAGAGACTGAAGCCTCCCGCCTACCTATGTGCCAGGTGTGCAAGAAATCTCGGTGGAGCTGCAACTCCTACCCTACAGCTCAATGGACTCATCCAAGTCACCTGGTGAGGAGACAACGATGGGAAATGGCCATCCCAGGGAATGGAGAGGGCCTGCATCTGCAGGCAGGATCATCCCACCCACCATATCCATGG
>JAKSZT010054127.1:313130-372627 GCA_026826555.1 Tolypeutes matacus
TATATATAACATTTTTGTAAGCAAATACACATATATGCATATATATTTATATATCATTTTGCAAATGTTTATATGTATTGTGAGAATTTTGATTTTTACCCATAATAAAAATAAAAATAAAAATAAAAATAAAAACAATCATTTATATTCTATTTCTTTTGGCAACCTAGCAAACTAGAACATCTGTCAATCCCTTTACTAGGTATATAACCAAAATAATTTTAAGCAGAGGTTTGAATTTATAAACAAAATATGTTATATATATGCAATGGAATATTATTCAACCACAAAAAGAATAAAGTCCTGATACATGCAACAATATGAGGAACCTTGAAGACATCATTTTGAGTGAAATAAGCCAGACACAAAAGGACAAATATTGTATGACCTCACTGATTTGAAACAATTAGAATATGCAAACATATATAATCAGAATCTAGAATATAGGTTATCAGGTGGAGATAAGGAGTAGGAAGTTAAGGCTTAAAATGTACATGGCTCTTATTTGGAATGAGGGAAATGTTTTGGTAAAGGATGGTGCTGATGGTAGCACAACATTGTAAATGCCATTAAAAGCACTGAAATATATATATATATATCTGAATGTGATTAAAAGAGGCAATGTTCTGTTAACCGCAGTCCATCACCCACTACAGGATTCACTGTATTATACAGACTTAATGCCTTGTACAAGTCATTCGAAGTGTACACTCTGGCTCTCATCACAGAGTTGACAGAACAAATATTCTCTCATGAACTATAACAAATATATAGTACTAAAATATACTGTTAACAATAGGGTGTGTTGGGGAAAAATACACCAAACATAAGGCATGGACTATAGTTAGTAGTAAAATTTCATGATGCCCTTTCATAATTTGTAACAAACGTTTCACAACAATGCAAGATGTTGGTGGTGAGGTGATGTATGGGAGCCCCCATATGATGTTATGCATGTTTGTTTTATAAGTACACAACTTTTACTATCCACTCATTGTTTATGTAGATTCATGTATGAAGTATATATTTCAATAAATTTTTAAATGAAAAAAGATTATGAAATAAAATAGTATTATTAATAATAATAAGCATAAAAGGGGAAATGTATTATTTATATGGTAACAGAATAAATTTTTTAATAATCCATGGAACTACACTATACAAACAGTGAACCCTAAGTTAAACCATAGACTTTAATTAATAGTAAAATTATAAAAATGTGCTATTATTAATTGTAACAGATGTTCTGCACCAATGCAAGGTGTTGATGTTGGGGTGGTACATGAGAATCCTGTATTTTATGCATGATTGTTCTGTAAACTCAGAACTTCTCTAATAGAGGAAAAATAGATGCTTAACATCATTAGCTATTAGGAAAACGCAAATAAAAACCATAATGAGTTAGCCTTTCACAGTCACTAGAATGGCTATTATTAAAAAATATAAAATTACAAGTTTTGGAAAGGACGTGGAGAAAGAAGAGCACTCATTCATTGTTGGTAGGAATGCAGAATGGTGCAGCTGCTGTGGGAGAAAGTTTGTCTTCTGAAAGTTAAGTATAGAATTACTGTATGACCACTTCTTGGTATGTACCCAGAAGAATTGAAAGCAGATACCCAAACAGATATTTGCACACCAATGTTCATAAGAGCATTATTCACAATTGCCAAAAAATGGAAGAAATCCAAGTGTCCATCAATTATGAATTTATCAACAAAATGTGATATATATATTCAATGGAATATTATTCAGCCATAAATCAAATGAATATCTGATACATGAATCAGCATGGATGATCCTTGAAGGCCTCATGCTGAGTGAAATAAGCCAGACATAAAAGGACAAATATTATTGAAGTCACTGACATGAAATAATTAGAATAAGCTGAGTCAGAATCTAGAATATAGGTTATGAGGGGATGGGTTGGGGTAGGGAGTGAGGAGTTAATTCTAAAATTGTACAGAATTTCTACCTGGGATGATGGAAATATTTTGGTAACGGATGGTGCTGATGATAACACAACATTGTGAATGTAATTTACATCATTGAATAATATATTTGAATGTGGTTAAAAGGGGAAATTTTAGATTGCATCTTGATTATATGTTACTAAATAAATTTTTTAAAAATCCGTGGGACTGAACAACAGAAACACTGAACCCTAAGTTAAACCATGGACTATAGTTAATAGTAAAATTATAAAAACTTGCTTTCACCAGTTGTAACAAATATCTTAACTAAAGCAAGATATTAATGATAACAGGTATATATGGGAACCCTGTATTTTATGCATTTTCATTAAAATCACAACTTCTCTAATAAAAAAAATAGTAGAGAGATTCCTGTATAGATTGTGGAACAAGGTGTATTTTCTGAATATGTAACACCTTTTTCTGTCCATTTATTCTATTACCTAGCATTTAGTTGTAACATTCTGATGCCTTCCAGAACACTAAAATGACTTCTCTTTTCTTCATTCTATAAATTTTGTCCCCCTTAAGGTCTCTTTCTCTTACTTAAGGAAAAACAAATTCTATCATTCCCCACATGTTCCTGCTGACGAAAAAATGTTATTCCTTTTACCACTTTTGCAGGTAGTCTTTTTTGTAGGCCCATTTTATTTCTTTGGTTTCCCTTACATCATTAATCCCAACCTCCAGTCTCATAAAAATTGAATCTTGTCCTCACATCAACAAAATGCTTCTGCTGATGTCATTACAATCCTACCAGAAAGACTTGGTTAATCAGTAGTAGTCACCAATATTGGGGCTATTCTGGCCCTGATAGTCAGTTTTTTCATGGTATTCAGTTTGTTCATGATAGCCAGCCTTCTCTGTGAAACTGATTAATTCTACTAAGTACTTTTTCCACCTGGAGGAATGCAAAATAGTGTTTTTTGTTGTTATTATAGATATATGATTCTTATATTTCTGATATAATCTGTGCTGCACTAAGGTACTACTTCTTTTAGAAACACCCACATGCCACATGTTAATTTATTCTCTATATTAAGTTTAATTATTATAGATTTCAAGATATGTAAAATTATGCCCTCTGATGGATCATGTTTCCCTCAAAAAAATTTTATACAGAAAACTGCGAACCAATTTATTTGAAGTAATCACAGAATGAATTATTGTTTCCCTATTCTTATGTTACATGAGCTGCAATTCCTACATTAGGGATTATATGGTTCAAAACTTGTCTTTTTTTTTTTTTAACTTTACCAACAACTTTAATTAAAACTTCACTTCATGCTTACACTGTCTTTAAACAAATCAGACAAATAAAAATCAACTCATGTTCTTATGCCTATGATATTTGGTGACTCACTTGTAAGCACATAACTTAAGTTTATAAAAGTCAGAAAAGGAATTCTTAAGAAATATCCACATGTTTTGACCCTACCAAAAGTCCCCAGGCTTTCTAAAACAGTCACAGTTTTATTCATATTATAATCTAGACCCCTGACCTCAAGATTTGTTTCAAGGGCTAATAATTTCGTTTCTTATGATTAGTATACTTGTGTTGCATTTGGCCACTGTAGTCTGTCTAGAGTCTTAAATACTATTGCACAGTCATTGTCATATCTGAGGATTTTAACAATACATCCAACCAAAGGGGCAGGAGAGACTAACCCATGTCAAATACAGAGACATTCTCCAGACAATCTCCTTCTTGGCAAAATCTTGTCAACACTGCTGAAAATCTGGATATCATGGATTAATGTCTTGTGGCCCAACTTCTTTTGTCTTTGTCCAAAAAAGGATACTGAAAAAGAAAAAAACCCTGACATCTGGAAACTGGCATGGCACTCACAGCTAAACAAAACAAAGTCACCTCATAATTTTTTCTAAGCACAGACAAAAACAAGGTCAATTTACAACCCAAAATCTCTCTTAGCTAAAATGAACCACTGATTTTTTTTGTTTTTAACAATTATAGCTTTAACCTTATTCTAGTCTGACCCTCCTATACATGAGATTAAGATACCCAATCATAAGATTCTCCTTACTTCCTGACATTATCCAATCTAGATCAATCTTTGATTCCTTAAACCTTCCTTCAAATCACCTAATACAAGCCTGAATCCTTTAATAAGTCTTTTCTATAACCCTCTTCTTGAAATGGCCTACATTTCCCAGTTGTAAACACTTTTCCTCACTACAATGAATAATAAGCCCAACTTGTATGTAACAACAAGTGGTGTTATACATAACTACAGCCTGGTGGCTTATGGATGGAGGGCATTGGCATCTTGTAAAATATGGTGACGAAGAAAAATAAAGAATCAAATATGATTTACAATAATCCCATATACTGATTTTTCTAAAGAATTTTTCAGTTTACAAAGGATTTTCCTTTGCATCCTCTCAATTGACAATTGCAAGACTTCTAGCCTCACAGGAGGTCTGGGATAATGATGGAGATAATAATAATAAAAATCAAAGTAATAAATCAGACAGAAAATATATTGAGATTGACTTTTCATGTTAGTTGAAAGGAAGAAGGGAAGCAAAGTTGAGTTTTGGACAATGGAGTTGTGTGATGATCTGACCTCCCGGCTATGCACTGTGGACCATAGAACGAAGGACCCAAGTTTCTGAAGTTCCATAGCACAGGTTTCTTTTTTTTTAATCATCTCTTTTTATGGCTGCCACCATCCAATCAGTTTTCCACAACATAGTCTACAGCATCTATAATAGCTCAACTAGCATGAGACCCTATAAATCTTCGTATTTCCATTTTTCTAACTCCTTTCCATTCCCACAAATATCACCAACCTATCTAGAGAACAGAATCACTAAAAGTAAAAGAATATTTGGACACAATGTATATTCAGAAGTAGAAGAAAAGCTAAAAATCACTTGGGCAATATGGATGAACCTCAAAGACATCATGTTGAGTGAAATAAGCCAGACACAAAAGGTTAAATATTGCATGATCTCACTGATATAAAATATTTAGACCAAGTAAATTCTCAGAGAGAGAAACTAAAATACATGTTACCTAGGAGCAAGGTGGAGGTGGGGAATGGGGAGGAGTTAATGTTTACTTGGTATAGAGTTTCTGTTTGGGATGCTGGAAAAGTTTTCATAATGGATGGTGGTGATGATAGCACAACACTGTGACTGTAAATAACATCACTGAATTATATATCTAAATGTGGTTTAAAGGGGACATTTTAGGTGGTATATATGTTACTAGAATAAAATTTAGAAAAAACAAGACTATACAACACATGTACAAACTATGAGCTACAGTTAATACAATTATGATAATATTTTCTAAAAAAATGTAACAAAGGTACCACACTAATGCAAAATGTTAATAATGGGTGCAGGTACATGGGAACTCTGTATTTTCTGCATGGTTTTTCTGTTAACCTACAATTCTCTCATTAAAAAAAGTAAAAAAAAAAAATCACTTGGAGTAATTAGAGTGGCACTGTCTAACAGAACTCTCCGAACAGATGGAAATGTTCTATATCTGCACTGTACATATTATGGTAGCCACAAGCCACATGTGGCTATTGTGAACACCTGAAATGTGGCTAGTGTAACTGAGAAACTGAATTTTTCATTTCATTGAATTTTAATCAATTTTAATATTAACATGTGACTAATGGCTAACATATTGGAAAATGCAGGTCTAGAGGAAGTCTCCTCTCCTACTGGAGTCCCATTCTTAACCCTTTGCCTTTTCCAAAATATGATCTTCCATACTGCTTGAAAATTTTTAATTCACTTATCCACATTTTTCATAAAATCCCATGTATTTCAAACATGCTAACCAAAACCATCAGTTGCTTTTAGCTTCCTATTTTTACTATTGCCTTGTTGTTATTGTTGTCGTTGTTTTATATGGTAAGTATCACCAATGTTTATGTGTTTATGTTTAAGTGACAAATACTTCTGAGAGAATAGAGACTTTCAGCTATTCAGATATTAACATGAATTTGTTCAGATTGTTTTCAGCCTTTGCACTGCTTTATATTACCCTGCTCCTAGACCTCAGACTAAATTGGTAGTAGAATTTTGCTCCATTATGGAGTGAAATAATCCTTTGGTGTCTAACCTGGGAATATAATCATAAAAATTGTGGAAAATATGTTGACACTCTAATTCAGACTTACACTGATACTGTTTGAACACATCATTCCTGAAGATTCTTCATATATGAATTAGTTATTTACTGTTTGAATATGAGGTACATTTCAGTTCTCTTGTGTACTAGAAAAGAATGCTGTCTGTATTCAGAACATCATGAATGGACAATTAGTTTCCCCTTATGACATATTTTTACAATCTGTAAGATACAAGATCATCAGAAAATCTATTGACCCAATTTCTTTTCTGAAACTGAAAAAACCTAAGGAAGTATAATTTTCAAAAAACACTTTACTTATTACCTCTTTACCACTGTTAATGTCTTTCCATACATTTAATTAAATGGGAAAAGAAGCCATAATTAGTTTATCATTTATTGCCTGGACCATAAGTTCTATTTGCTGCTTGTGAGATTGCAGCACTTTTGAAATTTTTAAGAGGAGATGTGGAGCAGGCATGTGTAGGTATGGGGTCAAAGAAGAGGTCTGTGCATGGGCTATGAATCTGAGAGTTTATGGCATCTAAATGGTGATGGAAAAAAAGAAAGTAAATCTTGGAACATGGGGCAGTTAGTACAACCCTTTCAAAATATTAGCTTGAATAAAGGGAAAAGCATCGAAGCCCAGGTAGCTAAATGGAAAGGAAAGGATAGAATATTCGGTGGGGTAAAATATATAAATGCCTTAGGAGTCATAATACTAACTGAACAGGTGATGACATTAAAACCTTGGTTTTCACTTTCACCCATTTATTTAATGGACCCCAAATCCAAATGTTTAAATTTAATCTTGAAGTTTGAGTTAGATTCTTACAGAGTGGATGTATGTTACTATTTTAACTCTCATCAGGCAGTTTTATTTCCAAATTCTTTGGTGAAATTGGGGGAGGGGGAGTAGAACACTTTTTTGTAGAAACCATGAGCATTCCTTCCCTTCTTTCCTCTTAAAAAGATGGTTTTGGGAAGCGGCTGTGGCTCAATCAGTAGGGCTCCCGTTTACCATATGGGAGGCCCTGGGTTCGGTTCCCGGGGCCTCCTGGTGAAGGCAAGCCCGCCTGCACGGCGTGGTTAGCTGACCCAGCGAGCACAAGCAGCAAGGGGGGGATAAATGAATAAATAAATAAAATCTTTAAAAAAAAAAAAAAAAAAAAAAGATGGTTTTCTTTTTCCAGCACATTGATGAATTTCTCATCAGAATTCAATGTCATCTTTGTGCGGTTTATATATATGCTCCACAATAGTGCACTTTACACTTGTCTGCTATCTCTGTCCATCCCTTCCACATCCTGATGACACCTCTTTACTCCTTCATAAGCCATTGTTTCTTTACATACTTTACATCTAGGAACATGAGCGCAAGGACTGCTAACCTGTTTTCTTGAATACTGAAGCTGTCTCGTGGGAGGGAATATAACAGAAAAGGCTTTCTGTACTGAATTGTAATCCCATTTCAGTCCTGCCTCCTTGAGACACACAGATACAGAGAGGCAGACTATAACAAAAGATCTAACACAGAGAGACAGGACAGCCTGATAGGCCATCAGAGATACATGGAGAAAAGGACATGTAGACAGGGATACAGAGAAAGGAATATACAGAGATAGTTGCAAACAGAGAAAGAAAAGGACAGAGAAAGACTCAAACTGAGATAGACTGGTACAGAAAGAAACAAAGACAAACAGAGACAGTGACCAACAGAGACAGGGAGAGGCAGAGTGTTATAGTGACAGAGACTGATAGACACTGACAGATAGAGACAAACAGACTGAGAGATAGACACAGACACAGAGAAAGAGAAGCAGAAACAAAGATAGAGAGACACACAGAAAGAGGGTGTGAGAGAGAGAGTTAAGAGACATACTGAGGCAGAGACAAGTGGGGAAAGGGAAATACAGACCAGATAGACGCAGAGAGACAGACAGGGAAAGTCAGAGACAGATAGATGGAGAAAGGTAGTCACAAAGAGGGACAAAGAGAAAGAGGGATAGGTAATAGACAGACATAGAGACAACAGAGAGAGACAAAGACAAATATGGTGACAGAGAGCCAGATCAAAAGAGACAGAGAGCCAGAAACAAAGTGATTTTAAGACAGTCAGAGAGTGACACAAATAGACTGAATCAGAGACAGAGGCAGAAGAAGACAAAGACAGACATAGGTAGAGACAGGCAAAGATATAGAGATAAGACAGTGACATAGAGACATGGACAGACAGAGACAGTAGAGACAAACAAAAATAGGGACCAAAAGACAGGTAGACAAATACAGACATATGGAGAGGGAAAGACACATACAGAGACAGTGATATATCTTTATTGTTGTTAAGGACTGTATTGAATCCTATATAGAAGTACATCTTCTGTATGGCATTTTTAGTTTGTTCCCATTTTTACTGCTTTGTGTAATAGTACCATGACTATAACATCTTGTTTGCTCTCCCATTCATTTACTGAGAGGCTGTAAAACAAAGTGAGTATTAATGCAGGAAGCTTACTCCCTCAGCTTTAGCAGAAAGAAAATTTAAATGAAGAAATAAAGACTGGTATTGGATACCTGGTCCAAGCTGGCAAATGGCAATAGCCTAGTTTTGTGAGCATTTAAATGAGTGTATATCAGCTGTTGCCATTTGTACATTATTAAATATCTTTATATTGTAAACAGTAAAAAGCAATTAATCTTTAAGTAGGAAAGCAAAAGCAGGTCTCTCAGTCAATGTTTACCTTTAGTTAAGAAGTCTCTGAATTTCCTGAATGAGAATATCTCCTTTTTGATTAAGTGACATCCTAGCATCAGCTCAGAAAAAAGTAATTCTAATTTGCTTAGTAAGTTTATATGAAAGAAGTGAAACTGTTGAAGAAAATGTTTATCCATCTGTTGAAACATTATTTACTTTTTTTCCAAATTTATTTAAAAATTAAAATGAAATGAGGTTTAAGGTTTGTAATTGATTAGATATACTGAGTATAAGAGAATTCACAGGCTGCAATAAGGTGGAAAGAAAAGTACACAAATAAGGGCAAATATTGAAGGGTACAGCAGTAACTTCTTGATACACAATTATTACTCTAACATGTGAGTTTGAGATGGCAAAGCCTTTTAAAAAGTTCCTTAAGAAAGAAAGAAAAAACAAAAGATCAAAAGTAGTTTTTAAATGTGTCACTGGGTGACAAAGAATAAAATCTAATTGGGACAAGTAATATAAACTGGTAAGGAAAATTCTGGTTTCTATTTAATAAAACATTATGTCTTTTGATTGTTTTGAATTTATTTGTTCACCTTGTATTAGCTCATTGACACTCTTTCCAAGTATGTATTTATTATTTATAAGGGTTCTGAAAGAGTGTTCTTAATCCTTTGACATATTAACCACAAAAATCACTTACTGAAATGAAAACAATTAGGACTTTAGGGAGGGGGTGGTGGGGAGGGATGGTATTCAAATTAGCAGTAATAATAAATCAACATATTCATATCATGACTAACATACCTCTCCCTTTTGAAAAAGACACTTTCTACCTTACTCTTTCAATTACTGGCTTGGATTCCCATCCTTTGACCCTGTTTCCAGATGCTAAATAATTTCCATTATAATTAAAAGGCATTCCATTCAGATTTCCTCTGCTTGAGTGGGAAGCATTCTTTCCAAAAACAATTTAAAAATCAAATAATTCTGAAGGGCAAAGGCCATTTCGGGTACATAAATAATTCATGATAGCATGCCACAGAAAAAATTACA
The DNA here is from genome assembly GCA_026826555.1 of Tolypeutes matacus. NCBI lineage: Eukaryota > Metazoa > Chordata > Mammalia > Cingulata > Chlamyphoridae > Tolypeutes > Tolypeutes matacus. The sequence goes on from JAKSZT010054127.1 coordinate 322,975, forward strand.
TTTAGAAAAGGAACATCTTACTAAAATCAAACTGTTTCCTTCCACCCCATCCCCAACCTGACATCTTTCCAGGGCTAAAATGCTAGGAAAGTTAAAGTAAATATAATCAACAACAGCAAGATGTTCTTCTGTTGAAGACCAACTACCAAAAGTTCTTTGGTGTATTCTGGGTATGCTTACATGGTGAGAAGCCATAGAATCCTAGTACTACAATCAGTGGAAGGGAATGGAGAAGGGGGAACAGTAGAAATGAAACTGGCAGTGGTGTTAATGAGTGGGGCAGGGCAGCTCTAAGCAGGTTAACTGAAAGAGAATTCAAAATATTCTTTTAACATTCATTTAATCAAACTAAAGGAAATGTACATTTTAAGAGAAGTTCACTACTATTAGCAAAGCAGGTAGGCTCAATGTTTCTCTCTAAAGTTAACTGGACTTAACAAAACTGATGCAGGTTGGGGGGTGGGGGATTCAATGGGTGGTAAACCAGGAGAACAAGTTGCCACTATAACAGTAGGAATGAATTCTGGAGGTGTTTGGGGGCTCATATTTGCCTGACAGTCTCAAGTGTTATACGCCACAGTTTGACAAAATATCTGACAAAGCTGCTCAGTTGAGATGGCCAAGGTTGGTTGATCCTGCAAGGGGCGCTGACAGCTGGAACCAACTGCCCACCCCTGTAACCCAGGGAAGAGCGGCTCAGCTCTCTGGACTTTTGTGTAAATCCTCACTCTGGGCAGCGCCCCTCTTGGGGAAGGTACAGGAAGTTACAGGTGACATACATTGGGAAGACCACGTCTTGGTCCTCCAGGTTCACTATCTCTAACTCTTGATCTTTTCTTAGAGAAAGCATCTGGTATTCTGTGTCCTTCCTGAAAACAGCTCTTCCAGCTTTGTCCAAAGAGGACAGGCGCAGGCGGAATGCAACCTTTCTCTGCCAGAGTAAGCTTACTCCGAGGCCACAGGATTTGTTCAGTGCACTGCGCCTGAAAATGATGCGCCGGTTGGTATAGCACACCACCAGGTCCCAGCCAAAGTTGAAGCCTGCCCATCGCCAGCTGCACTGCTCATCCCTGCGGAGCTGGCCACCACAACGCATGCTGTTCCCCTCGAGGTCAGACACACAGATGTCCACAGGCCCGAGCTCCCTGGTCTGCTCAGCCCGGAGCAGGGCAAGCCACTGTTCTTTGTACACCGGGGTAAGCCAGGTTGCAGGGATCAGCGCGTCCTGGTCAATGATACGTGCTGATGGAAGGTCGCAGATGATGTAGGCAAGCCGCAGCTGCTGAAACACGGGCACAAAGGCTCTGCCCTGATCAGTCTCTAGGAAAGGGGTGCCCTCCAACTCCCTCCTGTGCCTAGCAAACCACGCATCAGCATCGGGCAATAGGGTTCTGCGGGGGCCTCTCCAGGCTGGCTGCAGCTGCAAGAACATCCACTTTTTCAGTGTCATGTACACGTCCATCTCCACCTCGATCACCAAAAGCTCTGAAGAGGCGATGAGCTCTTTCATGAGATCCTGGCTGACCTCTCGCAATAGCTCCTCACTACGCTGTGTCATGAGGTTGTCCAGAAGCCACTGGAGGCACATGGTCCTGACGCTCTGCAGCCCGTAGCTCTCAGCAGAATAGTAGTAGCCGCAGACAGTCTGGGCAGCGACTGTCTCCTTCATGACCTCCCCGCACTGTTGGATCAGCTCATCCAGCTGCAGCATGCTGGCGGTGGCCAGGATGGAAATGACTCGGCTGGGCGGGATGAGCACAGCATCTCGATACAGGGAGCCAAAAGCCTCGTGCAGAGCCTCACGATCTATGTTCTCGTCAGGCATCTGCAGCTCAATTGTATTCATAGTTGTTTCCCGCCAGGCACCACTGAACATGCTAGCAAAGTAGCCTGACTGACACAAATAGACTCTGTGCAAGTTCCACTCCTCCCCCAGTGCGCGGATCTGCACGTCACTGTCCTCCCCCCTCAAGAAGAGGGCCTCATAAACCGACCCGGACCTGTCCTTGGTGCGCTTACGGCGGGGGGCTTTCACAAGTGGCCCTTCGGTGCTCGTCTTCCGCTTACGACCGCCCTGACTTGTGGTGGGCCCTGCTTCTTCCTCCTCCTCCTCTCTCTCCTCTACTACTACTGCTGCTGCCATCACCTCCTCCCCTGCAGCGCCCGGCTCCTCTGGGTCATGCCTCCTGCTGCGCCACAGCATCCGACTACTCAGTGCGCCCATGGCCCTTACCTCAAGGCCACCAAACACACCTCCTCAACTTGGCGCGCCTTCCGCCGTTACTGGCTCAGCACCAGAGTGCTGCTGGGAATAGCTTACGCCTGCCCCAACGTCACGGAGGACGCTACGCCACGCCACGCTGTGCCCCGCCCCGTCCTATCCTGCCCTGCCCTGCCCTGCCCTGGAAGACAGCCGAGGGGAAAACCACATTGAAAAACCTTCCCAATGTGGGCTCTTACTTTGTAGTTCCCTCTGCATGCTGATGAGGGAACACAGGAATTTTCAAGGGAATTTCTCCCATTACTGTCAAGAATACGACTCGCCCTTTCCCCTCTAAAGTATTAGGGATCATTCCTTTCTGGAGAACATCTTGGTCTCAATTTTGTATTCTAAGCACCTTTTTTACGTTTTAGCTTCTACGACTGCCTTGTCACTTGACGCTGTAAAGCCATTTTCTGTGATTGATGTGGTAATTTTTGTCTCATTCTCTGCTTTACTTTTCAACTATTTTTTAGTGTTTGTAGTTATAGAGATGCTTTTATCTGTGTCCAAATCAGCTGCTTTTAGGCTATGCCTTCATTCTACCCTGTTACCCTACTCTTTAGCTATTGGGAACATTCTAAATTCCCAGAATATCCTTTAGCTTTATTTATGTGGGTTTTTTTTTTTCTTTGCACTCGTTTTCGTTTTTTCTCCACCCTTTTGCACGTTTTGCACCCTCTACCGCTGCAACTTTCCCTATTATGTCGCTTGCCAAACATCTACCCATTCCCCAAGATCTGAAATCCGCCTATAAGACTGCCTTTCCTCACGCCACCTAAGCAATGTGTCCTTCGTGAACTGTACAATACAGGGCCTTGATCAAATATTTTTTCTGCACATGGTTGCAGTTACTTCTTTGTAAACCCCCACCCCCACCCCATGTCCACTAGATTTTGAGTGCTTGAGGCAAGGACATTATTTTAACTGACACTGGAACACCAGCCTAGCACATAAGACATGAAATGAAAGAAAAAGAGAGAAAAATCAATGTGATAATTTTCCATTTTTGAAGAAATGATGACTATTAGATACAGTAGGGACAATTGTAATACTGTAAGCATATATCATCTTAAATAGGGCATCTGGATGCTCTTTATGGCAAAGAAAGTAAGATTTGGGAAAAAACAAGAACATATTTCTCTGAATTGGTCACATATGATTTATTGAAGAAAGACAAGACTAACATTAGAAGGCTCCCAAGAAAGAGAGTTTTAATTACTCAAAGAAACTGGGTATAGAGAAGCCGTGTAGGTCATTTAGCCCTGCCTAAACTAGAAGCTTTCTCAAAGTTTATATCATACTATAGAATTATGTTATATTTTAAATAGTCTGTGTTATTGGGACTTTACAAAAGAGCTGGTTAAAAGGGTTGAAACAACTTCCGCATAGGAAAGCAGATTAACAGTATGAAAATTGAGTGAAGAGAAGGGAAAGTTTAGAGCTTTAAGGTCTCAATCACAAAAGCTTATCTACACTTAGATTAAGGATCATTCCTGATCTGCACTGGACACAAGTAAGGGTGTTAGTGATTGTACTGGATCTTGATGAGTAACGAGAGAAATACTAATTACTCAAAAAGAAACAGTACCGGGCCAAACACCCAGGAAGAAAATTTAGATGAAGCATAGACTGCATTGGGTGACAATAATCACATGACCATATGTTTTTAAAGAACAGTCATAAATTCCATAAAGTTAAATATGAAGAATTCGTCTTTTCTGTTTGCAAAAGTTGACAGTATTTAAACCCAGCCTCAGTTCCCTCATAATATCATGAGATATTATTTACAGATGTGGGAACGCCAAAGGGATTTAGGAACAGTGATCTGTGAGGATTCAAGTCAGAGATATATGATTAAAGCCCTGCACAGCTGCTATGAGGTAGCTTTAAATAGGTTTTGCTTAGCTTCATGCAAAGGGAATCCATACATGCATCATCATTCCCATGCCTTGGGACAAACATATTTCTGGAATTTTCCCAAGTAAGAATTGCCCCAAGCTGGCCATCCACTTGAGTGTGGAAGCCTTCCTTATCAGAATAGTCATGATGATTAGGTTCTGTGGTTTCAGCCTGAAGGGAGGAAAAAGGGAAAAAAAGAAGAGATCATGGTAGAAATAATATCTATTGAAAAGATGCAATGGTTTATAATTTCTTTTATTCTCTTGCTAATTGTGAGAATGGGTGCTATAAGCAATCTTGTTTTACAATTGAGGAAATAAATGTCTGCATGAAAAAGACTGACAGCATGCTCAATGTTAGATATTGACCTTGGAAGTCTGAACTTAAAGGCAGTTGTTTTTGACATGGAGATGGAAGGGTTTTGGTAGAGCAGTTTTTACCACATATGTATTCTTTTATCCTCATTTGAAATGGGAAAAATGAGAATCATAAACGTTAAGTAACTTTTCTATTATGACAGCAAATTTCTGGAGAGAGATTTTAAATCTAGTTCCCTCTGGCCATAAATTTCAGGGGCTTTCTACTATTCCTCATTGTCTTCCATGGTTGATAAATAAGCTGCTGTCACATTTGGCTTCTTATACTGAATAGATTTATTTTTGAGGCCAGGGCCATATTCTTTAACAAAAGAAATCCAATCACAGCAAAGTGAGATTTTGGCCTTTTGTTCTGACTCATATGAGGCAAAATTGCATCACAGCTGCAGATGATTCATCCTTCATGGAAGTTTGCAGAAAAGGGAAGACCATGTTATGCATTTTTCATGGTTTATTTGTCATCAATTGATCCACCCTTACAGGCTACCTGTGAACATTTGCCTTCTTAAAGGGACAGAGAGACAGTCTCCGATGATTGCTGTGTGTACAGATATAAGTAGTAGATATGTAATTATTGAACTAAAGTTTTTAAGAATACCCACAAATACCTATTTCTTATGTTTTTTTTTTCATCAAATGTGCGTGTTGAATAGTTTAATGGGCATCCTACATTCTTAGCAAACCTCCCCCATCCTTTGGAGACCCAAAGCCTCAAGTTCCACATCTGCAAAGTTGGGCTACCCTGACTTGCACATAAGGTAAGGAAAATTAGATATAAGAGAAAATGTTCCTAACATGAGGTATGCACTCAGTATTTTGAGAATTTATTCATTTTTATTATAACAATGACTAATTAAAATACTGCATTTCCATATAATGTTTCTACATAGAGAATCACAAACAATATTTCAATTTTTCCTTCAAACATCAAACAGAATTTGGAAATTCAAGAGGAGAAGGAAAGTCTATTATATTTACATGTGTTTTTATATTTTTCCTTGTTCTTTTGACTTCCTGATGTCCAGAATTTTCTTCTATTATTTCCTTTCTGTCTTAAGAATGTCCTTTCGATATTCTATGGGTAGGTCTGCTGCTGACAAATTCTCTTAGTTCTCCTTCATCTGAGAAAGTCTTTTACTCCTGAAGGATATTTCCACAATTTAAAGGATTTGGGGTTGGCAGTTGTTTTCTTTCAGCACATGATCAATGTTGTGCCACTTCTTTCTGTCCTCTATGGTTTCTGATGCAAAATCCATGAAATAACAATAACTTGAATGTTAGATCTTTGCTTATAGTCTCACAACTCATAGAAGCTCTGTTGATTAGTCTGCCTACCAGAGCAGTGGTCATGACTCTTCACTCGGCCCCTTCTGACACCATCCCAGCAAGGAGGGTAGAGGAGTCACCTTTGCTGGATGTGGATGAATGACCTGGCTTCCCACTCCGCTTTCCTTGACACCACCCCTGTGGGGAGAGGTGAGTTAGGCAACCTTGCTGCAGCTATGTAAGGGCAGAAGTCTAGTCTACTAGTCAGCCTTTATTGGTAGAACTAGGGGTGTGGCCACTGTTTTTTTTTTTTTCTCTATGGTTTCTGGCTGGAGAAAGGCAGTTATTGCCTAAAAGTTTTCCATTTTTCTAGGCTTCCTCTTTCTTGGTTCCTTCACTAGAGAGCAAACTTCGCAGGGGGAGTAGGGCTTTTTTTTTCTTTGTGCCTGTTGGACCCTATGTGGGACATATGAGGAAAAAAGAAAATCCAAAGGTCTTAGCAACCTATTTTCACAGGTCCCAAGACAAGAAGATTATCTGCCTTCTTCTCAACACCTTTCAGAGTCATGTTTTGTTTGTTTAATATATGTCTAGATTTTCTACTGTTGTTAGTAGGAGAAATAGGGAGAAATGTGTCTACCTAGTTTTGTCCCAGAACTAGAAGTCCATAAAATATTTTAATATTACATTTGAATATTTATTAAAATATACTTTTATGTTTAAATCTAATTTTATTTAAATTTTATTTAGTTATTTTTAAAATAAATATTATTTTAAAATGTTTTATTCTACATTCTTCACCTTCCTGCAGTGTATCCAATGACGGATGATAATGATAGAGTTAAGGAGCAGGGAGACACTACTATGACCTGGTTGTGAATAAGCAGCACTATAGAGCAGGCCATGATACGCAGCACTTAAGAACCATTCAAACCAGTTTCAGAGTTCAGCGGTCCTATATGCTCACCAGCTGCATGACTTCAGACAAATTCGCCAGCCCTTCTGAGCCTATCCATCAAAAATAAGTGAATAATGCCTTCCTAGAAGGTGGATGTGAGGAATGGGCTATTATATGTATTATGGTTGGCACATGAAAAGCACCAACCCCATTTTGTATTATGATATTTACAAAGCTGGAGAGAACTTTGTAAGTCAGGCCAGGTGAATCTTCTATTCTTGGACTAAGAGTGAATCATTCATGGGGAGTCTGTCAAGGTGCAGGAGGGAAGCAGTGATTCAGACTCCTGTGACTTTGGATACCAGGAATATTTCAGAAATATGTCCAGTGCATATTATGGTCTCTTTCAGTCTAGTAGTTAAGTCTTATCTTTCTTGCCTAAGAACAATAACCACAACTGCAAAGTTAGTAGCAGTGACTTCTGATTTAATTTTTGTGTTACTTCTCCAAATAATGGTAACTCTATGTCTCACTGAAGGCATTAACTGTCAGACTCGCTTCATATTAATTTTAGCTTCTATCTCCAGTATCTCCAGTGCATAACACAGCCACAGGTATCACACCATAATTTTGATTACCTTACTCCTTCTTACAGAAGAAGGAGAAACTCGTGATTGTCTAACTCTAAGCCAAGAATTTTCCCTGTTTGAGACTCTTTTACAAGGCCCAGACTTATAATTTTCTGTAGGCAGATCACATCTTAAGACAAGACAAGGATATTTTAAAGATGGCTATGCAGTAGTCTTCACTTTCCAAGAGCTTCTAGAATCCAGTCTCCTCCCTGAAGTCAAGACAGCACAAGGAGACCAACTTATAGACTCTACTTAAGCTTGTCAGCTAGCAAGGGTTAAAAGGGATAACATATACATGAAAACAGATAAGCCTTTAGTATGGTTCATGATTTTGGCATGCTATGGAAACAACAAGTTTTCCTAACTCTTGTTGGTAGTCCCATTAAGTAGCATGAGCAATTTTCAGTTTTTCTAGATGTATTGCCTCTTCCAAAGAAATCGGATATAATTAAGCTGGAAGATTATACAAAGGAACAAACCCATAAGGTGAAAAGAAACGTTCTGGCTGACCACTGTTCTGAAGAGGCTATATGCACCCAAGTTCAATTGGTTCAGCAAATGAAAGACACTCTGGTCACTTTGGAGCAATTCCCTGTGAAACCGTGAACAAACTTCAATCACAAATACTGTATTGAGTGAAAATATATATGTGGGGAAATTTGAACGTGACTGCAAATCAGATGAATTATGGAATTACCAAGACGGCTGCTAGGTCTTGCTAAACACTCGAAAATGGAGCATGGCGAAATAGTTTCACAACCTGATCCATCACAGTAAACCAACTTAAAAATGTTGGAGAACATTGGTAGAGAAAATTTAATATGGAAGCAGAGAATGTCTCCCATGCATGTTGTACTTCCCAGAGTCATAACCCAGGAACACCTTTAAGGTGGAGTGCAGACAGGAATGACAGCTTGAGTGATATTTTGACCATTTACAAATGGACTTTTCACAACTGCCTACATCACTTAAATTTTCTGCCTTTTCTCTGGATGACTACAATTTGTTAATAGAAAATGATTCTTACCTTAGCTTTAAAAACTACCATAACTTTGTCTTTCTTACTAGGAGAATATCAATGTGTCATTTTACTGGGACCATATTTGAAGAATTTTGTAAGGTGTTGCCCATAACCAAAAGTTACACTGTCCTTATCCCCCTTAATTTTAAGGAATAATAGGAAAAACATAACTAATGGTAGTTTAAAATTAAAATTTACTACAGTCACTGAAGAATTAAAACTACTATAGTCTAAGGTATTCCTTTGGTACTAATGATCCACTGGTCCTCTCCATCTGGCTAATACAGGTGGTCACATTATGAACTTGTTTCAGGCAAACCAACTAGGTTAGGCACAACGTTCCCTATCTTATACTTCAATTTGTTGCAAGCAGGTACACCTGCTTTAAATTCTGTATAGAGTGAGTGGGGATACTCAGACTTATCACCAACAGGTAGGAGACACCTTTCCAAAGGATCTGTATTCTGAGACTTTCCACAACTTAAAACCAAAAGACTGGACACCTACCTCACACCTTATAGAAAAAAATATCTCTAAATTGATTAAGAGCCTAAACATAAGAATTAAAACCATAATACTGTTAAAATAACACATATAGGGACTGTCATAACCTTAGCTTTCAAAGTGATTTTTTAGTTATGAAACCAAAAGCATGAGCAACAATAGAAAATTTGGATAAAATGAACTTCACCAAAATTAAAAACTTCTACACTTCAGTAGGTTGGTTATTATTTTTTTTTAAAGGAGAGAAAAATAACAAGTGCTGGTGAGGATGTGGAGAAATTAGAACACTTGTGCATTGATAGTGTGATTGTAAAATGGTGCAGCCATCGTGGAAATCAATTTGGCAGTTCCTCAGAAAGTTGAACATAGAATTACCAGATTACATGGCTACACCAGTTCTTGTTATATACTCAAAGAAATTGAAAGCAAAGACTCATAGATATCTGTACATCAACATTATTCACAATAGCCAAAATGTGGAAACCCAAACAAAATGTGGTATATACTTGAAATGAATTATTATTCAGCCATAAAAAGAAATGAAGTTTTGATACATGCTACAACTTGGTTGAAACTTGAAGATATCATGTTGCATGCAATAATCCAGACACAGAAGGACAAATATTGTTTGATCTCACTTATAAGAATTAACTAAAATGAATAAATTCATAGCTACAAATGTAGATTACAGGTTATCAGGGGTCAGAGGTCATGGGAATAGGGAGTTAGTTTATTGACTACAGAGTTTCTGTTTGAGGTGATGGAAAAGTTTGGGTAATGCATGGTGGTAATGGCAGCACAAAATTGTTAGTGTAATGAATATCAGTGAACTGCAATTTGAAAGTGGTTAATATGGGAAATTTTGAGTTATATATACTTTATTACAAAATAATGTACAAAACAACAACAGCAAGAGACTTTGTCTATTTGTCTATTGGACAAGACACCAACAATAAAACCACTCTGCAACTGCATTAGAAGGCTCTCTATCAGTTCTTCCTTACTACTAATACTGCAGTCAAAGTATAAGAAATAGGCTTTTGGGCCCATGTTTCCCAGATAAAAGACAACTATCTCAGACTAATTGGACTTTTATTTTAACTGAGACTATGAACTGAGGGTTTCTAGGAATACTCTTAAATTAGGCAACTGCAGGAAGAAGATAGCTTTACCAAGAAAATCAAGACAAGCAGATGACTTTGGATAACAAACACATGCTGTGCAAGACAACAAGATAAGATGTGTTTCAATATGATTATCTTGATTTATAACCTCACCCTACTACTAATTCTTTACATTTTTATGTCTGAATTTGTGCCTCTTTGTAGGGTCACTTTCAAGTGCTGATCAAGATGATGTTTCCAATTCTCAACATCTTGTTTCTGCTTATACTCCTTACCTTTTCTCTTTCTGCCTCTTTTATTCTCTCTCCTTTCCAAAAAACACAAATACTCTGGCATTTTCTAACTCAGACCTACATTTTTGAGGCTTATGTCGCTTATGATTTCTGCTTTGGCTCACACTTTCCATGAGTTCTGTGGTCCCTTTGCAAATAGACATCTTTACTCTTTTACTCAGTGTTGAATCTCTCTCTCATCACCCCACACATTAGGACTGCAACTCACTTCCATAATAAACACTCCCTACATAGTATACCCTAAGAGAGGATGGAAGTTTGTTTTTTCATTTAGTTTTGTTTAAGAGCTGAATCATGGTTCTCTTATCCCAAATGTATGGGATTAATTTACTGAAGTGAAACCTGTCCGATAGAAGGCCTGTCTGATAGGAGGAGTATCCACATAGTCTAGCCCAAATACCACCTTCATTTGAGCAGAAAACTGTATCTGCTCTCTAACAACTTTCTATATACCTGTATATCTCTACATGGTTTTTATTTCATTTGAGGCTCAAAAGTCTTCTGATATTCTTCTACTAGTGAGGTATGACCCATGGTAGTTCTCCACCCTCTTGCTTGAGTCTTTATAAATGGGAGAAACATGCAGAGAAACACACAGAGAAATTCAGCTGCCATTTTACCTTGCTATATGAGAGAGGAATCTAGGATCTCCTACAGCTACAGAAAGACAGAGAAACCCGGAGAGGCTGAGAGAGAGGCTGGAGGCTGGAATCATAGAGCAGCTCAAAGCTGAAGAAATGAGCCATATGACTGATCACTCACAGCTGAACCCAGGGAGTAAGTGAGCCTGGAGGAGAAAGCAGAGATTGGCTGCCATTTTGCTTTGCAGGAGTCCAGGATCCCCCTCAGGTGCAGTTCGGTGAGAGAGCATTTCTGGTGATGCCTTGATTTGGATATTTTCATAGCCTCGTAACTGTACGATTTTATTCCAAATAACTTCCCATTATGAATGCCACCCCATTTCTGGTATATTGCATTGGCAGTCTTTGGTAAACTAAAACAGGCAGGTAAACCATTCTTCAAAACACCCATTATGACCTGGTGATGAAAAGGAACTGCATGAGGAAGTGAAAAGTCTTTGATTTATAGAGACCCGCCACTGCTTTGGATGGAGTTATGCTGCAGTTCATACCTGAGAGGTGTCCTTCAGACTACACAGGAGATTGATATAATGTCTGAATAGTCCATGCCCTCACTCATGAAGTTATCTGCGCCTCCAATGATACCATAAAAAATATTGACATACTTCCTTGAGAAATGCAGAAAATCCAGAAAGCTGTTGTCAATTATCACCTGGCATTAGACATCATCCTGGTACTAGGGGAGGAACATGTACATTAATTGGTGGCAATTGATGTATGTGGAGTCCCTGAAACTTTTATCATGCTTTCTTTGGTGAGTTAACTAACCTATGAAGCTAAATAAAACATTGATGACTTCTGGGACATTTGAATCGGCTTAAGGTGGCAAGGAATGGGACATATTTTCTAGATATTCCCAACAAGGCTACAGTTCTTCCTGCACACTTTTTCCCCTATGAGGACTAGTGATCATTTTTCTTGTTCTCCTGATAGGAATATCCTACATTGTGTGTCCTATCACAACTAATCAAGGGCACTGCTACTGTCCTGGTCATGACCCAAGCTTTGATTCAGGAAATAAAAGACAAAAGAAAAACCTCTTCCACCTTTACTCAAGAAATTCCTTTTACCCTAGCTCCTGAACAGCTTTAATGATCTAAATATTCTCTCCTAGTTGAGCCAGCAATGAACGATAATTCATATTGCTCCAGGAGACTATGAAAGGACTAAAACGAATATTACTGAGGAGCCCCAATTTCCCCCTTTCCTTATTTTTTTCCCTCTTTCCTTGCATTTATTGCTATCTACCACCCATACTCTATGGACTGTGACTAGAAGTTAAACCACAAGGTTGGCAAAAATATTTCTCAGAAAATACTGTTCTGACAATTATTGGGATTACACCATTTACTCCAAGCAATGAGAACAAAAGTAGGAACAAAATGCAACCATGAATTTCAGTTAAAATAGAAAACTAATGCCTAATCCCAAACCACAAGGACATATACTCACTGCTACTCTATAAAACACCAACCTTGTTTAAAATGGGGAGTCACCTGGTTTTCATTTCTTTGATGCATACCAGCTGAATAAAGCCTCTAACCTCTATTTGAATACTTTTCTTTGGACAGACCTTAAATCTTTAATCCAACAATGCCCCTGATTAATTATCTTAATTAAAGAAACATATTTTCTGAGATTTATGGCAAAGACATCCATAAGTCTTAATTTTAGTAGAAAAATATGGAAATGGTTACTTCTGTTAAAAATTGATAAATTATTACATAGCCATAAAATTAAGTTTTAAAAATATATTGAATCATAGGGAAATATTTACATTGTTTTTAAGGCAAAATGTTTATATATGTATTAATGGAGAAAAAAGGAGTGAATGAATTACACTAAATTTTTGCAGTGATTTTCTCTGGGCAATGAGATTCTCGGTGATGGATACATTAATGTTATTGCTTTACCAAATGTTCCAATTGCCGCAATACTTAGACACTTATAGGAACTCATAAAATGTCAGAACTTACCCTCTCCAGAATCAAAACCACAGCACCCAAACTGCCAGTAAACGTGACCTAAGTAATATTTCCTGCATACATCTGATTTCCTAAACACAAGCTTGGGTGAAGCTCTATATTTAGAGATGAAAAACCACAAGTTAAGAGAAACATTGTAAAAAAGCGGAGAGAAACAGAGAGAATTGCTCTAGGAAGGAGGCCAGACTCTTCTACAAATGACCCTAAGCCCACAAACACTACTGTTAGTTTCTTTTTTAAAAAAATTTTTAATAATATATTTTTTTAATTGTTTAAAAGGTGCTTAGATTACATAAATGTTACACAAAAAATATAGGGATTCCCATATGCCCCACTTCCCACACCTCCCACACCCTCCCACAGAAACATCCTTCATTAGTGTGGCACATTCATTGCAATTGATAAACACACCCTGGGGCTTTGCCATTAAGCATGGACCATAATTCACATCACATTGTAGTCTACACTCTCTCCCATACAGTTCTGAATGTTATGTGATGATATAAAATGGCCTATATCTGTTGACTACCCCAAATAGTAGGGTTCCTGAGGGTTCTGGAGACACCCAGGTCCTATGGTCAGGGCAGATAGTTCCAGAGTTTGGTGCCTTGCCAGTGGGCCCTACTTTGGAGTTTGCACTCCTGAGAGTGACAGAGTTGGACTCAATTTTGGCTTCCCTACACATGGTTCATCTGTCCCTTATATTAAATCTATACTTGGTGCTGTTTGTAAGTGTATGACCAAGAGACTCGAGTCTTTGGGCTGTTCATGTGCCAGCTGAGCCTGGAACCTCAGTGGAGTTGCAACACCTACTCTACAGCTCATTGGACTTACCCAGGACAACTAACAAGGAGATGATGATGGACAATGACCATCCCAAGGAACAGAGAGAGTCTGCAACTGCAAGCAAGATGGTTCCATCCATCTTCCCCATGGGATATAAGCCCCCTCTCAATTAGAGGTGGAGTGGACATCACCATCCCAGAATCCTCAGGATTGGGGCAAGAACTGTGGACTAGAGTGGACTTTCTGGTATTCTACTATAGACATATTGTGATTCTATCAATGGAAGAAACTACAACATTGATGTGGAGCCAGTGAACACTGGAGGCTCTGGGGGTAAGGAGAGGGAAAAACAGTTTTTCATTAGTTTCTAGTCTTACAAACCTGAGATTCAATTAGTTAGGTTTGTGGAATGGTTAAGAAAAGTAAGCCACACAACCTAGCTAGGCCAATTTAAACTACAGATGGGGACTCTTCTCCTGTGGAATATGAAAAGAGAACATAGATATGTGTCCCTACAGTATAAGTAATTGCAAAAAACAACCTAAGTGTCCAAAAATATTATGTGACTAGAAATGGGCAGAGAAAATGCTGCTATAGGAATAATTATACCAATATGACAAGATGTGCCTCATATCTTTTGAGTTAAAAAAAAAAAAAACAACTAAAATCATACATGAAATATCCAGAAAAGACATGGTACATGATCTCAAAATACCATCCAGAGAAATTCATTGAAATTAAAAATAAAATAGAATACCATCGTACATTGGAAAAAGACCTGAGAAGATAACAATCAAAAACATTTAAAGAGGGGGAGGAATATGGGATATGAGAAGTATAGATGCTAAATCTTCAGTTTTCACACAGGACAGCCAATATATACTGTTTTGATTCTGAGATTAACTGATAATTAGAAATATAAACAGAGATTCTCAAATTTTGTATACACTGGTATAACTCACAGTGCTATGTTAAAACATTGATTGCTGGGCCCTATCCCCAGAGCTTCTGATTCAGTGAGTCTGGGATAGGAACTGAAAATTTACATTTCTAGCAGGTTTCCCAGGCGATGTTAATGCTGCTGGTTCAGGGACCACACTGTGAAAACCATTGGCTTAAAGAGTAGAACTAAAAACAGAGTAAGTACCTTACAAATTAGCAAAGTAGATAAAAGAAATTTAGCAAAACCACCGACCTATATAGCAAAGTGTGGAAACCCACAAGAAAATGCAAAAATATATAGTGTAGTCTAATATATAATAACAGGTGTAGTTGTCTTAATTATAGTAGAAAGATAGGGAAAGGGAAAAGGGATAAAAAACTGATTTTTTTCTTCATGAGGCTTTGTCATTTTATTCAGGAAGGTGCTTCTGATTTATTGGCAAGAACTTTGTCATGATGCAAACCCCTGCTCCAGATGGTGCTCAAAGCCACAATACTGGAGGAGCTCTCAAAGGGAGTGAAATTAGCAAGAGAACTGAAGCGGTTCTAAAAACATAGCTCTGGGCCACCATTTTTAGTAGTTAAGAAGAGGAATACCGGCAAAATTTGAGAAAGATCAGTCAGTGATGTAGGAGGGATACAAGGAAAGGGTGGTTTGTTGTTTTCTGAATGTGAAATGAAGAAAATATTTTAAGGAGGAGCAAGTGGTCAATTGTGACAAATGCAGCTGGAGGGTCAAGTAAGATGAGGACTGTGGAAATGCCCATTGGATTTAGCAACATAGAAATTATTAGGTAGCCAGATAAAAGCAGTTTCAGTGGAATATTGCGAAGAAAGCCTGAATAGAGTGTGTGTAAGTGAGAATGTGAGAAATGTATGTGGAGGCAGTGATTATAGAAAAGTTATTGAAGGGTATTTGTAATAAAGGGGAGGAAACAAATAGTGTAGCAGCTGGAAGGAAAAGTGGGAGAAGTTTACAGCAGGTCTCTTTACTAATGAGAATGATAGAGAAAGTAGGAAAATTGATGATAGGAGAGAGAGGAGGGAGAATTTCATCCATTATCAAGGATGAATGGGGTATGGGATGACTTTAGATAGGCGCTCTTAGAGGTTATCAAAAAAAAAAAAAAAAAAAAAAAAACAGGAAGAAAGTCAGAGTAGTATAGGCGCATAACTCTATGGGCAGAGGTATGGCAGTGGAAGATCCAGGAAGTTCTCCTCCAGTCATTTCTATGCTATTTGTGAAATAGAAGGCAAGGTCATCAGCTGTGAATGAGGATGGGAGAGAAGGTTATGGAAGTATGAGGAGAGAAGAAAAGTAGAAAAGAGTCATCTGAGGAAGTGGGAGAATGAATAGACAAAGGGATTGGTCTTAACCTCAATGTCCCATTAGATCACTTGGAGAGATGTTAAGAATTTGGTGTACCTAGGTACCAACACATACCCATTAAAGCATATTTCCGGGTTAAGCCAGGGCATTATTATTATCAAAAGCTCTGTAGATGATTCTAATATGCATACTGGGTTTAAAAGTACTGAGCTAAAGACTTATAGTATGATTGTCAGGCAACATTAAAGGCTCACTTGAGGTTCATGGTCATGGATTTAAGGAATATCTTTCTCCAGCTACATTCAGCTTCAAGGCTCAGGTTTGAAGTAGGTGGAGAGCTGATTGAATCATAACTGGGCTTTGACCATAGCAAATTAAGAGAGAAAAACAGGGAATTTGAAGGTGTATGTAAACGGGGTAGGGTTCTAACATTTGATCATGGACTTAAAATAGATATGGAGGGAAGTGAGGACATGAAAAGGTGCTGCAGGAATGAAATAATAACACTCAGAAGCTTTGTATTCTTTGGTGGAAGCGGCCCGGTTTATTTGATCTCCCTCAATATATATACTGTCAGCTATCTCAGGAGGCATGCTCAAGCAATTACTGTATGTGAACGTGCTCAGAAAGTTTTTTTTTTGCAGGAGATAATGGAGAGGCAGAAAGCTCTAATTAAGTAACAGTGTAAAGTAGAAAGTCCTCATTGTTTTCAGCAGGAACTGATAACAGCAGCTTTTTCCCATGCAGCAGTAATTTGCTTGCACAGCAAAGCAGGTTTAAACTGTTTCAAGGATAATTTACCCAAAGCGTTACCCCAAGAAGGTTGAGAGACAGTGAAAAGGTGGTAGGGTCATTGAATTGTGATACCAGTGGAGCTGAAGGGCTGCCAGTATCAGTGTATTTGCAGAAATGGTCTGGATATTGGAAATGTCTATTGGGAGAGTGGAATGCTTGAAGTTGAATCAATACAGGGTTTTCAATTATTGTTGATGACAAAATCTGGGGCAATAATTCTCAATAAACAGATAGTTTCCACCCCTAGGGCATGTTTTGGAAATTGTGGTGGTATTTTTGGATTTCAAAGGGATTAGGGGTGCTAATGGCATTTACTAAGGTCAAGTCAAGTTTATGCAAGACATTGCCACACATTGAAGGAGGTACTGGATAGTATAATAATCAAAGTAGACATTTGTTACAGTGAACAAAGCCATTTTTTTAAAAATCTCTTATGGTATAAACTAACTCCATTTTACACATAAATTCAGATTATACATTATCCACAGTTTTAATATAGACTGGCTTTGTAGGAATGGTATGATCAAGGAAATATTGCATTTTTTCAGAGTTTTACCAAGAATTAGTCACCCTTTCAGAAAATTATGTCACTGAGAGCAACTGTACCATGTGGTATTTAAGTGTTCAATATGGCACACCTTATTCAATATGCTTCTGGAATTTACAGGAAGGTTCATGGTTTATGAATAGTAACTATAAGAAAAAGTTCTTATTTGGCTCTCATTTCAAAATGTCTTTATTTTTTCCTGGTCTTCTTTATTACTTGATGTGATAGTAACAGAAAAGTTATTGTATGTAGCTTTTGTTTTTTCTTTTTTATCTTTTATTTATTTAATTCTTAAAAAAAAATTTTTTTTTATTTTTAAAAGATACTTAGATTACATAAATGCTATGTAAAAATTATAGGGATTCCCATATGCCCCGCTCCCCACACCTCCCACACCCTCCCACATAACATCCTTCATTAGTGTGACACATTCATTGCAATTGATAAATGCATCCTGGGGCTTTACCATTAAGCATGGACCATAGTTCGCATTGTAGTCTACACTTTCTCCCACATAGTCCTGCATGTTATGTGATGATATAAAATGGCCTATATCTATTGTTGCAACGTCACTCAGGATGATTCCCAAGTCCCGAAACAGCCTCCATATTACACCTGTTCTTCCCTCTCCCTGCCCCCAGAGCCTCTGGTGGCCACTGGCTCCACATCAATGTTGTAATTTCTTCCATTGCTAGAATCACAATATGTCTATAGTAGAACACCGGTAAGTCCACTCAAGTCCAGAGCTCTTCCCCCAAACTGAGGATTCTGGGATGGTGACGTCCACTCCACCTCCAATTGAAAGGGGCCTTATATCCCATGGATATAAGATGGATGGGACAATCCTGCCTGCAGCTGCAGACTCTCTCTGTTCCCTGGGATGGCCATTGTCCATCATCATCTCCCTTCCAGTTGCCCTGGGTGAGTCCAATGAGCTGTAGAGTAGGTGTGGCAACTACGCTGAGGTTCCGGGCCCAAATGGCAAGTGGACAGCCCAAAGACTCAAGTCTCTGGATGTACACCTACAAACTCCAGCACCAACTGTAGGTTTAAATAGAAGGGACAGATGAGCCATGTGCATGGAAGACATAATTGAATCTAACTTTGTCACTCTCAGGAGCACAAACTCCAAACTAGGGCCCACTGGCAAGGCACCAAGCTCCAGAGCTATTTGCCCTGACCATAGGACCTGGGTGCCCCAGAGCCCTCAGGAGCCCCACTATTTGGGGTGATATCCACTTTGGAAGTCTATGGGACCCGGCTGAGATGTGCATAAGTGTTACCTCTGTGATGACCTCCTGACGCACTTAGAAGTCTCAGTCATATAAACTCATTTGTCTTTACATTTTCCCCTTATTATTCGAGGCCTTTTTCCAGTTGCATTACTAGTTGGTGCTTGGTAGCAATTCCTCAGTGCCAGGGAGGCTAATCCTCAGGAGTCATGTCTCATGCTGGGGGGAAAGTAATGCATTCATATGCTGAGTTTGGCTTAGAGAGAGGCCAGATTTGAGCAACAAGGAGGCCCTCAGAAGGCAACCCTTAGGCATTCCATAAAAATAGGCTAAGTTTCCATTTCAAGAGCAACAGCTCATAAGCCTAGTCATCAATATCATGGGCCCATCAGAGAATCATCCTCCTTCGCCAGTCACTGGCCTAGTACTTGGGGGACTGTTGATGCTCCCTTACAGAATGTGGCCAAGCTCTCCAAGATGGGAATTCAGTATTCTCTCAGTTATTGTGTGAGTCTCCACCCACTATGACAATGCCGCATGAACATTTGAACATTTTTATATACCTTAAATGTATGCTCAGGTGAACTTCTTCCCATGCACCCCCATCACTGACACCCCACACCAACGATCCTCCCCCACTCCAGTTGTAACCCTTCTGTGATCCAAAGCTTCTTCAAAAATGAAGCCATTACAATAGCCAAATACAATTAATAGGAAAATGAAACATTTTTATATGTGGATGGTACAAATAGTGACACATAGCTAGTAAACATGGTCAATGGTTTACATTACAGTATACATTTTAGACCATACACTTCTATAAATTTTTATATTTACCGTGCCCTGTGTCCATCATTGTAAGATCATGTAGAACACTTCCACTGTCCACAATAAAACCCCTGTTTGATCTGTTCTATTCTTCCTTCCCCCTCCCCTCAAGGCCCATGGCAACCCCTTGGCTCCACTTCTTGGATGACAAGATTCCGTTACATGCTAAAAGACTGAGGTCTTGACACACTGGTTTGTCTTCCCCTATTTAGGAAAAGCCCATGCTCAAGAGACTCCTGCCTATTTCTGAATAAAACTGTTCTCCCGAGGACGGGAGTCCAACTCATTCTTGCTCATTTTGTGGGTCTCCACCCAATGATACAACACATTATGACAAAATGATCACTCACACACTCCCTAGAAGCATGCTCCAGGTGCACCCTGTCCCGAATGCTCCCCCATCCAACACGCTAAGCCAGTAACCATTCCTTTACATATTGCCATAGAGCATTCCCAACTTTGTACTTTCAACCACATACCCACAAATCCCCAGTGTTCACTTGGTCCCTCTCCCAACCCTCCCCCCAGTACCCTGGACCTTTCAACCCATCCTTCCCAATCTACCCACCTATCAAATCTGCACTACCCAACCTAATAATATCACTACCCTCTTGTCATATCCTTTCAGCATGCACATATACACTCTCAAATTAACATAGATTACATACTTATGGGTGTTGGCTCACAACCTTCTTCTCCCCTTCTAGTTCTTGTAAACCTATCTTCCAGACAATAGCTCTCTGGGTCTGCTAAATTATCTTAATTCATATCAGTGAGGTCATGTACTGTTCTTCCTTCTATGCTTGGCTTGCTTCACTCAACATAAGGTCCTCAAGATTGATCCATGTTATCCCGTGTGTTAGCACTTTATTCCTTCTTACAGCTGAGTAATATTCCATTGTAAGTATGTACAACATTTTGTTTATCCATTCATCTGTTGATGGGAGCCTGGGTTGATTCCAACTTTTGGCAATAGTGAATAATGCCGTTATGAACATTGGTATGCATGTATCTATTCGAGTATTTGCTTTCAATTCTTCAGGGTATATGCCCAGCAGTGGAATAGCTGCATCATGTGGAAGTTCTATAGTTGGTTTTTTGAGGAACCACCAAACTGTCCTCCACAATGGCAGGACCATTCTACATTCCCACCAGCAGTGGATGAGGGTTCCCATTCCTCCACATCCTCTCCATCACTTATAGTCCACTGATTTTTTAATAGCAACCATTCTAATGGGTGTAAGATATTATCTCATTGTAATTTGGATTTGCATTTCCCTAATAGCTAGTGATGTCAAGCATCTTTTCATGTGCTTTTTAGCCTTTTCTATTTCTTCTTTGGAGAAGTGTCTTTTAAGGTCACTTTCCCATTTTTAAAATGGGTTGTTTGTCTTTTCATTTTCAAGGTGTAGGATTTCTTTATATATGCAGAATGGTAGGCTCCTATCAGATATATGGTTGCCAAATATTTTCTCCCATTGGGTAGGCTGCCTTTTTACTTTTTTGATAAAGTCCTTTGAGATGTAAAAGTTTTTAATTTTGAGGAGGTCCTATTTACCTATTTTTTCTTTTGCTGCTTGTGCTTTGGGTGTGAAGTTCTGAAACTCTTTCCTATTACAAGGTCCTGTAAATGCTTCCCTACATTACCTTTTAAGGTCTTTATGGTCTTGGTTCTTATATTTAGATCTTTCATCCATCTTCAGTTGATTTTTGTATATGGTGTGAGATGGTGTTCCTCTCTCATTCTTTGGGATATGGATATCCAGATCTCCAAGTACCATTTTCTGAAGAGGACAGTCTCTCCCAGTTGCATGGGCTTGCTGGCCTTATTGAGAATCAGATGACTGTATATGTGAGGATCTATATCAGAACTCTCAATTCGGTTCCATTGGTCAGTATGTCTTTCTTGTGCCAATACCATGCAGTTTGACCACTGTAGCTTTATAGTATGTTTTAAAGTCAGGTAGTGTGATACCTCCAATTTCATTTTTCTTTTTCAATATGTCTTTGGAGATTTGGGGCCGCTTACCCTTCCAAATAAATTTTGTAGTTAGTTTTTCCAATGCATTAAAAAATGCTTTGTTGATTTTTGGGGGGATGCATTAAATCTGTAGATTAGTTTGGGTAGGATAGACATCTTGATGATGTTTAATCTTCCTATCCATGAACAGGGAATGTTCTTCCATTTATTTAAGTCTTCTTTGATTTCCTTTAACAGTGTTGTGTAGTTTTCTATATATAAGTCCTTTACATGTTTAGTTAAATTTATTCCTAGTTATTTGATTCTGTTAATTACTATTGTAAATGGAATTTATTTCTTGATTTCCTCCTCAGATTGCTTATTATTGGTGTACAGAAATGCTACTGATTTTTGATTATTGATCTTATAGCCTGAGACTTTACTGAACTCATTTATAAGTTCTAGAAGTTTTGTTGTAGAGTTCTCAGGAGTTTCTATGTACACGATCATGTTGTCTGCAAATAGTGAGATTTTTACTTCTTCCTTTCTAATTTGGATGCCTTTTATATCTTTTTCTTGCCTCAGTGCTCATGCAAGTGCTTCTAAGACAATGCTAAATAGGAGTGGTGATAGTGGGCATCCTTGTCTTGTTCCCGGGCTTAGAGGGAAAGCTTTTAGGATTTCACCATTGCAGATGACATTAGCTGTGGGTTTTTCATATATGCCCTTTATCATGTTCAGAAAGTTTCCTTCTATTCCAATTTTTTTGCAGTGTTTTTATCAGGAAAGATTGCTGTATTTTGTCAAATGCTTTTCCTGCATCTGTAGAGATGATCATGTGATTTTTTTCTTTCAATCTGTTTATGTGGTCTATTCCATTGATTTTCTTACGTTGAACCATCCTTGCAAACCCGGGATTTAACTCACTTGGTCATGATGTATAATTTGTTTGCTATGTTGTTGAATGTGATTAGCAAGTGTTTTGTTGAGGAGTTTAGGATCTCGTTCCTTAGACAGATTGGTGTGTAACTTTCCTTTCTTGTGGCATCTTTGCTTGCTTTGGTATTGGGGTAATGTTGGAATCATAGAATGAGTTAGGCTATGTTCCTTCTGCTTCTATTTTTCAGAAAAGCTTAAGCAGGTTTGGTGTTAGCTCTTTCTGGAATGTTTGGTAGAATTCACCTGTGAAGTCATCTGGTCCTGGGCTCTTCTTAGTTGGGAGGTTTTTGATGACTGAGTCTATCTCTTTACCTTTAACTGCTCTTTGAATTCATCGATTTCTTCTTTCGTCAATGTAGGCTGCTTCTGTGTTTCTAGGAATTTGTCCATTTCCTCTAAATTATCATTCTTGTTGGCATATAATTTTTCAGATTATCCTCTCATGATGCTCTTCATTTTTGTGGGGTCAGTGGTGATATACCCTTCTTCATTTCTTATTTTGTGTATTTGCATCTTCTCTCTTTTTTTCTTTGTTAGTCTGGCTAAGGGTTTGTCAATTTTATTGATCTTCTCAAAGAACCAGTTTTTTATTTTGTTTATTTTTTCTAGTGTTTTCTTATTTTCTATTTCGTTAATTCTGCTCTAATCTTTGATATTTCCTTCTTTCTACTTCCTTTGGGTTTAGGTTGTTGTTGTTTTTCCAATTCCTCCAGTTGTGCAGTTAGGTCTTTCATTTTAGCTCTTTCTTCTTTTTTATATATAAAAAATTATGGCTATCAATTTCCTTCTCAGTACAGCTTTTGCTGCATCTCATAGGTTTTGATATGTTGTGTTGTCATTTTCATTCGTTTCAGGGTAGTTACTGATTTCTTTTTAGATTTCCTCCTTGTCCCACTGTTTGTCTAAGAGTGTGTTGTTTATCTTCCATATCTTTGTTCCTAATCTGGTCCTCTGGCCCTTACTGATTTCCAATTTCATTCCATTGTGGTCAGAGAAATTACTTTATATAATCTCGATCTTCCTGAATTCATTGAGATTATTTTCTGTGGCCTAGCATGTGGTCTCACTTGGTGTATGATCCATTTGTACTCTTGAAGAATGTATATCTCACTGTATTTGGGTGTAGTGTTCTGTATATGTCTATTAGGTCCAGAACTTCTAATGTATTAACCAAAGTTTTTGTTTTGTTATTGATTCTTTGTCCAGATGTTCTGTCTAATGGTGATAATGGTGTATTAAATTCCCCCACTATAATTGTGGAGGCATCTTTCTCCACTTACTTTTTCCAGTGTTTGTCTCATCTATTTTGAGGTGACTCTGTTAGGTGTGTAAATGTTTATGACTGTTCTTTCTTCTTGAAAGATAATCCCTTTCACTAATATATAGTGTCTGTTTTTGTTTGTTACAATAGTTTTGCATTTAAAGTCTATTTAAAGTCTCTCTCTCCTGTTTTTTCCTTTCAACCTGTAGAACTCCCTTTAGTATTTCTTGAAGGGCAGATTTCTTTTTGGCATACTATCTTAATTTCTGTTTATCTGTGAATATTTTTCACTCTCCATCATTTTTGAATGCCAGCTTTGCTGGAAAGAGAATTTTTGACTGGAATTTTTTTTTCTTTTAGTACTTTAACTATGTCATACCACTGCCTTATTGTTGCCATGGTTTCAGATGAGAAATCAGCACTTAATCTTATTGAGCTATCCTTGTATATAATGGTTCACTTTTCTCTTGCTGCTTTCAGTATTTTCTCCTTGTCTTGAGCATTGGAAGTTGTGACAAGTATATGTCTTGGATTAGGCCTGTTGGGATTTATACTGTTTGGGGTGTGCTGTCCTTCCTGGGACTTGTAAATGCTTTTCCCTCATTGGGGTTGGGAAGTTTTCAGCCATTATTTCCTCCAACTCTCCTTCTGTCCCCTTTCCCTTCTCTTCTCCCTCTTGGATGCCTATAATGCACATGTTTGTGCATTTTTTGTTGTCATTCAAATCCCTAAATCCCTGCTGGATTTCTTCTATCTTTTTTTCTATGTGTTCTCATATCTGTTTGATTTCAGATGCACTGTCTTACACATCACTAATTCTTTCCTCGGCTTGGTCAAATCTACTGTTATGTGCTTCCACTGTCTTTTTGATTTCTTGGATTGTGCCATCCATCACCATCATATCTATCTTTTTATGTATGTTTAGCATTTCTTCAGTATGTTCTCCCAGTGTCTTCTTAATATCCTTAATCTCTTCCTTCAGTTCATTAAGTTGGTCCATGATATTTGTTTGTACAGCTTTGATGAGTTGTTAAATGTTCTGCACCTCTTCCTGATTTTTACTTTGTTCATTGGACTGAGCCATGTCTTCCTGCTTCTTAGTATGGTTTGTAATTTTTTGTTGCCCTTTGGTCATCTTTTTATCTTGTTGTGTTTATTCAGTTGATTAGCTTCACTCTTTACTCTATGGTTTCATTTAATTTATTTGTGTGTGTGTGTGTGTGTTAAGTTTTCTCTTTGACACTTTGTTCTTCTTTGATGTTGTCTGTTGTCTCTTGGAGGAAACAATTAGGGCTAGAGAAAGTGAAAGAGGTAAGAAAAGCGAAAGGATAATAGTAATAATTATAGTAATTGTTAGAAAAGAAACCATTTAAGACCTTGGAAAATGAATATTTAGCTCATGTAAGCAGTGTAGAGTAATAGGAATAGAAAAGTGGGGTACCAACAATGAAATGGGAAACAAAATAGAGAAAAATATATTGACTAAAATTAAAGGCCTTTATGATGAGGAGAAAGGGAAAGAGAAAAGAAAAAAAAAAAAGAAAAAAAAGCTAATAAAAGAAAGAAAATAGGATAGAAGAGGTAGAAATAAAAACCAGAAAAATTGGGGACTAAACAGAGGTGGAATGTAAGAACAGCAACATAAAGCAGAAGATAGAATGATGAGGGAAAGAAACAGAGATAGCCTTGGTATACAAAATCGGTATACACAGAAAAGGAGAAATCAAGGAAGAGGAAACACAGTATCCAAGAATAAAGCCAGCAGCACCTTGAGGAATTTATCTCTTCATCCTGCTCCCTCCAGATCGATGCCCTGAAGCCTCCTACTCTGTGGGTTCCCAAAACAGCTCACTCAGGCAGGATTTTGCCACCACTCAGCTGTTTTATGTGAAAGAGATCTGCCTATGTTCCTTTGGGGAAAAAAATTAGGACCAGATAAAAGGAAAGAGATAGTAAGACAAAAAGAATAATAGTAATGTTATTAGTAAAAGGCAGGAGAACAAATGTACAAGACCTAGGAAATTGAAAAATTAACACAAGTAAGAAGCACGGAGGAATAAGATTAGGAAAGTGGGATTGAAACAGTGAAACAAGAAACAGAATAGAGAAACAAATATATAAAATGAATTAAAATGCAGAATGGTGAGAAGATGGGAAAAGAAAGCAGAGAAGAGAGCAAGAAAAAAGTAAAAAAGAGAGACTGTATGGAGAAAAAGGAGAGAGGGAGAAACACAAACCAGAAAAATTGGAGACCAAATAAAAGAAATGAAATGAAAGAACTACAACGGAAAACAAAAGATGTAAATATGAAGGAGTGGAAAAAAATAGCGTAGGTAGACTAGATCAGTAACCAAAAGAATAAAAGAAAGTAAAAGCAAAAATAAACAAGCAGAGAAAGAAAAGGAGGGGATAAAAAACAAGCAAAACACAAGACAGTAGCAACTCATTTTTTAAGAAAAAGGAGACAGAAGAAAAAAATATAATAAACACAGAAAAACAGCCTTCTTTCTTAGACTCCTAAAGATCTTCTCAGGCTGCTGGTGTTCCTCAATCACTTATCTGGCAGCCTGCCCTCTACAGGTTTTGAAATGGGATTTAGTGAGTAAAGTAGGGGAAATAAAAGAAAATGAACTTTTTTTAAAAAAAATAAGAGATCCAAGAAAAGCTAATAGAAAGAAAATGTCTATATGTTCCCTGTCATAAAGTTTCAGCTGGCTGCCTGCTATCCTGGTGTATCTCTCTCAAGGAATAGCCAGGAATCGTACCAGGGACCTCATATATGTTAGGCAGGAATTCTCCCACTGAGCTATTCTGGTTCCTTGGATAGTTTAACCTTTCAGAAAGCCAGCTGCCCCTTTTCCCTTGGGCAGGTTAGATCCTCTGCAGTGGTGCTGGTCTCCATCTGTCTCTGCCTCCTCAATGACGTATTTCCTCTCTTTACTTAGGTGGCTGGGCTTAACTGCCAGCCTGAAAAGATCCCCTTCCCCTCTCCCTGTCGAGTTGGGGTCCCTTCTGATATTCAAGGGGGGCCCAGCAGGCTAAACTCACTGCAAAAAAATCACTCTCCACTCTCCCAGACCTCTCTTCCTCGCAGGGAATCTGCCGTCACGCTCCTATTTGGAGCTGGTCTCTGCTTTCTTCTCCAGGCTTCCTTTTCCTCTGAGTGCAGCCGCGGGTGATCAGGTATATGGCTCATCTCTCCCCATGCTTCTTCTCTTCAGTTTTGGGCTGCTGTACTGATTTCAGCATCCTGCCTCTCTTTCAGCCTCTCGGGGCTTCTCTGTCTTTCTGTAGCTTTAGGCGATTCTGGAGTCCTCTCTTATATGGCAGGGTAAAACGGAAGGTCTCTCTCTGTGTGTTTCTGCTTTCAGTTCTCCATTTATATAAGACTCCAGCAAGGGGGCCAAGACCCACCATGGGTCATGCCCCACTGAAGTAATCCAATCAAAGTCCCCAAAGTGATCTGATTGAAAGTGATCTAATCACAAGGTCCTGCATACAATAAGCTTACACAGACAGGAATGGGTTAGCTTAAGAACATAATTTTCTGGGTTCCACAACAGACTCAAATCAGGACAAATCCCATACCACTTATCCTTCACTTTTCAATCTCTCTATCCATCCCCAGACCTACATAACCACTAATCTATTTCCATCTTTATAGATTTATTTATATTTACATTTTATATAAATAAAATCATACAATGTTTAGTATAGTGTATCTACTTTCTATCACTTAGGAAAACATTTTTTAAATTAATATTTTTTATCATTTTTTTTGTTTTGCACTATTTTTATTTATTTATTTATTATTGTGGGTAAAAATAAAATTTTTCACAATACATACCAATATTTGTAAAATAATATATAAATATATATGCATATATGTGCATTTGCTTAAAAAAATGTTATTTTTTAATTTGAAAATTTGTAACCTTACAAAACAATCATGCATAAGATACGAGATGCCAATATATCACTGCACCACCAGCACCTTCCATTGTTGTGGCACGTTTGTTACAAATGATAAAAGAGCATCATCAAAATATTACTTCTCCCTATAGTCTATAGCTAACATTTGGTATTTTTTTTCCATAAAACACCCTATTATTAACATCATAAATTAATATTATTCATTTGTTATAGTTCATGAGATAACTTTCTTATATTTGTACTGATAACCACAGTCTATCATCCACCACAGTGTTCTCTGTGTTATACAGTACCATGTGTTGTGCAAACCATCCAAAGTGTACACTTAGTGGCTTTCACTTTAATCAGAGAGTTGTGCTGTAATTTCTAGAATGCTTTCATCATTCCAAAGGAAAAAATCCCATACTCCCTTTTAACTCCCAGTTGACATTTAGCATTAATATAGTACCTTCTTTCTCACTGATGCAAGAATATTACAATATTACCTTTTATTATAGTCCATAAGTTATATTAGTTGTATTTTCCCATGTATCACCGTATTCTTAACACCTTATAATTGTGATGTACATTTGTTTTAGTTCATAGAAGAATATTCTTCTATCTGTACTATTAACCACAATCCTTATACACCATAGAGTTCACTGTGTATTATACAGCCCCTATCATAACCTCTAGCTATCTTTTAAATGACATTTATGTCCCTAGCCTTTTGTTACAACCCAACTCCTAAAGGGCACGAGTTGGTCTGACTGTGACACCAAAGACTATACCTGGCATTTAGTGAGGCATAAGCTTTATTGGGACTTATGGGCAGTAAAGAATCTCTGATGGCAACAGTTAAAAGAATGAAGATAGCACTCGGCAAAGAGATGAGAAAATGAGGGGTGATATATAAGGGGTTTTAGAACAATGACATTCCACAGAGTATAAGAACAGATTTCCTGCTAGGATCATGTGAAGCATACTCATAGGGTGTGGTGATGTTTTCACTATGGTTGTAAGGAGGACATTTACCAAGGACGTTTACTGCTCTGGGAAGATTATAGTTTACAATAACAACTATACATTCTCTTCTCTCTGGGGAGAGTTGTTAACCTTTACCTTATGTCTAGGTCATGCAGGCAACTATATGCTGAGGACTTAGGGGCTGCCTAGGTCCCCACAATCCACCCCCACGTAGCAGCCACTTTGACCATAGGACAAGTATTGCATCCATATTCCACAGCAACAGTATAAAAGACAACAGAATAATAGGAGTAATATATACACAACATTGAACACTAATGAGGGCACAGGTCCCGCTTTGTGACACAGTAAGAATATCTAAAGCTATCCTATTTTGTAAAACTACTTTTTGTAGTTCGGTAGTTTCTTTGTTTAGTAAGGGAATTGCTACTTTGGAGTCATTAAGGGCTTGAGCAGTTTGTTTGGCTAAAACTGTTGTGTGTATTTCATTGACAATTGCAGTTCCACCTGGCACAAAAACGGTCAAAAGGTAGCACCACCAGGGGCTTGCTTTACTTTATATCTATCCTTGATAGTAAAATTACAAAACTTAGGGGATAATTACCCCACATTGCAGATTCCCTCTTGTCGTTCCTTGCAGTCAGGAGCTATGGTGACAGACTCATTTGTTAACCATCCTAAACCATTATATACAGCATATAATAATAAAGGCTGGGCTTATTCACCTGATCCCTTACAAGGGAAAAATATTATTATAAGTCTCATTGAAAGATGGCAGCTGAATGTCGGTCTTAAATGAGAAGGTCTTGTTCCAAACTTGTTGGTGGGTAACATTCTGGCCATACCAGCAAGGTGTTCCATGATGTTCCATGCTGTCCAGTGTGCAGGAGTCCAAGAAAGGCCAGTAGCACCCAAGGATGGTAAGTCTGTGCAAACCCAACATTGGGTTTGATTGTGGGCATGGGTTATTGCCAAAGCCCACTGTAGAAGCGTATTGGCTAAGGAACAACAGGCGAAAAGACACATATAGGGCCCTAGCTATTTGCTGTCCTGATTGATTGCCTTTCTACCTTTATCTCTTAGTTTTCAGGGAACCAACAGGGAAGCCTTTCTGTTTGGAGTTATTCAGGACTTCTATTGAGTCCAGGACTTTCAAACTGGACCTTGTGACTAGGGTCTTCGGTGGACTTTATTTTGAGTAGCTGCTTTCCCTTTTTCCTATACTAATCTGCCTCAAAACCCTCCTCAGAGAGTTCATACACATATTCTTGAGGAGCTGAAGGGTGAAGGTCATTCTTCTGTAGCTGCTTCCTGCTGGTTAGAGGCAGAAGACCCTGCCTGAAAAAGTTTGGAACTCTGGATATTCTATTGAGGTTGAAGGAAGGCATGTCTGGCACCAAGGTAGGAGCTAGATGAAGTTCCTGCATGACTAATGCTGTCTAGGAACCTGCCACCCCCAATTCTGACAGTGGTGGTTATGCCTAAGACAGCTAGGAGAGATATGAAGGGAGTCACTACCCTAGACCAAAACTCACAAAGACAACATAGCCAACCACAAGATAAGCATATGGCAAGCAAAATAAAGACAATACTTAAGAGAGCCATTCTTTAAAAAAAAATTTTTTTAATATTTTTTAAAAAAATACTTAGATTACATAAGTGTTATACAAAAAAATATAGGGATTCCCATATGCCCCACTTCTCACACCTCCCACAACCTCCCACATAAACATCATTCATTAGGATGACACATTAATTGCAATTGATAAACACCTCCTGGGGCTTTGCCATTAAGCATGGACTATAGTTCACATTGTAGACCACTCTCTCTTACACAGTTCTGCATGTTATATGATGATATAAAATGGCGTATATCTGTCGTTGCAATGCTACTCAGGACAATTCCCTAGTCCTGAAAAAGCCACTATATTACAACTGCTTTTCCTTCTCCCTGCCCCCAGAACTTTCAGTGGCCACTGGCTCCACATCGATGTTGTAATTTCTTCCATTGCTTGAATCACAATATGTCTATAGTAGAATACCAGTAAGTCCACTCTAGTCCATAGCTCTTTCTCCCATCCCGAGGAGTCTGGGATGGTGGTGTCCACTCTATCTCCAAGTGAGAGGGGGCTTATATCCCATGGGGAAGATGGATGAAATTATCCTGCCTGCAGGTGCAGACTCTCTCCATTCCCTGGGATGGCCATTGTCCATCATTATCTCCCTGCCAGCTGTCCTGAGTGAGTCCAGTGAACTGTAGAGTAGGAGTTGCTGCTCCACCAAAGTTCCGGGCCCAGCCGGCACATGGACAGCCCAAAGACTTAAGTCTCTGGATGTACACCTACAAACTCCAGCACCAAGTATAGGCTTGAATAGAAGGGACAGATGAGCCATATGCAGGGAAGACATAGTTGAGTCCAACTTTGTCACTCTCAGGAGCACAAACTCCAAAGTAAGGCCCACTGACAAAGCACCAAACTCTGGAGCTATCCGCCCTGACATAGGACCTGGGTGTCTCCAGAGCCCTCATGACCCCATTATTTGGGGTGATATCCACTTTGGAATTCTATGAGATCCTACGGAGATGTGTGTAAGCGTTACCTCTGGGATGACCTCCCGACTCATTTTGAAGTCTCTTAGCCATATAAACTCATTTGTCTTTACCTTTTCCCCCTTTTATTCAAGGTCTTTTTCCAGTCACATTGCCAGTTGGCACTTGGTAGCAATCCCTCGGTGCCAAGGAGGCTCATCCCCAGGAGTCATGTCCCATGCTGGGAGGAAGGTAATGCATTCATATGCTGAGTTTGGTTTAGAGAGAGGCCACATTTGAGCAACAAGGAGGTTCTCAGGAGGCACCCCTTAGGCATCCCATAACAATCGGCTAAGTTTCCATTTTAAGAGCAAAGACTCATAAGGCTAGTCATCAATTACAAGGGCCCTTTAGTGGATCATCCTCCTTTGCCAGTCACTGCCCCTGCACTTGGGGGACTGTTGCTGCTCCCTTAGAGAATGCAGCAGAGCTCTCCAGGATGGAAATTCAGTATTCTCTCATTTATTGAGTGATTCTCCACCCACTGTCACAAGGCCCGTGAACATTTGAACATTTTTATATACCTTATATTTTTGCTCAGGTCAACTTCCTCCCATGCATCCCCTATCCCTGACACCCCACACCTGCCCCAGTTGTAACCCTTCTGTAATCCAAAGCTTCTTCAAAGATGAAGCCATTACAATAGCTGAATATAATTAATAGGAAAATGAAATATTAATGATAAGTTTAAGTGTAAGAGATAAAATATATAATTTTTAAAAAACTAAAAGTAAAATAAAATTAAAAGATTGGGTTATTAATAAAATGAAAAATATTTTTAAAAAATTTTTTGACCATTTGCCTTTCATCACTGCAATATCTGGTGTCCAGTTTATACCATGGCACCTTCCTCCTCTCATTCCCTCTCATTTCAAAGAAGTTTTAGGTCACAGTAAAGTCACACACAGAATACAGGAGACTCTCATATACCCAACATTCTCCCCCTTTCCTCCACCCATATTAATACCTTTTTATATGTGGATGGTAGCATTCTTATAACTGATATACAAATAGTGAAACAGCTACTAAACATTGTCAATGGTTTACACTATGGTTTATATTTTAGACTGTACACTTTTATAAATTTTGATCATATTTACCATGTCCTGTATCCATCACTGGTAATGAAGAACATTTCCACTGTCCACTAAATGCCTCCTGTTTGATCTGTTCTATTCCTCCCACCCCATCCCCTGGGGGCCCACGATGACCCCTTAGCTTGACTTATTGGATGACAAGAGTCATACTTACTACCAACAAGAGGTCTTGACACACTGGTTTGTCCTCCCCTATTAGGAACCACTCTTGCTCTTGAGATACTCCTACCTATCTATTTCTGAACAAATCGGTCCTCCCAAAAATGGGAGTCCAAATCCTTCCTGCTCACTTTGTGGGTCCCCACCCACTAATACAACACATTATGTCAGAATGAATACTCACACACTCCCTAGAAGCCTGCTCCAGGTGTGCCCTATCCTGAATGCCCCCCCAACCAACCCCCTAAACCCGTGACCCTTCCTTGTCATATTGCCATAAGAACAATCCCACCTATGTACTTTCAACCTCATACCCACAAATCCCCAGTGTTCCCCTTATCCCTCTCCCAACCCTTCCCCTAGTATTCTGGACCTTCTGACCCAACCTTCATAATCTACCCACCTGTCAACCCTGCACCACCCAACCCAATAATATCACTACCCTCCTGTCCTATCCCTTCAATATGCAACTATGCTCTAACACTTTACCATAGATTATGTCCGTATGGGTGGTGGCTAACAACATTTTCTTCTATTTCTATTTCTTGTAAACATATCTTACAGACAATAGCTCTCTGAGACTGCTCAATTTCCTTACTTCATAGCAGTGAGGTCATGAACTGTTCATCCTTCAATGCCTGGCTTGCTTCACACAATGTAAGGTCTTCAAGATTCATCCATGTCATCTTGTGGGCTAGCACTTTATTCCTTCTTAAGCTGAGTAATATTCCATTGTATGTATGTACCACATTTTGTATATCCATTCATCTGTTGATGGGCACCTGGGTTGATTCCAACTTTTGGCAATAGTGAACAATGCTGCTATGAACATTGGTGTGCATATATCTGTTCACATACTTGCTTTCAGTTCTTCAGGGTATATACCCAGCAGTGGAATTGCTGGATCATATGGATATTCTGTAGTTAGTTTTTTGAGGAACCGCCAAACTTTCCTCCACAGTGGCTGGACCATTCTAAGTTCCCACTATCAGTGGATGAATGTTCCCATTCCTCCACATCCTCTCCAACACTGATAGTCTGCTTTAAAAAAAAAAAAAAAAAAAAAAAAAAGCCGCCATTCTAATGGGTGTAAGATGGTATCTCTTGACTGTTCCCTTCCCCCAAGCCCCCCAGTGCCCATGATACCACCCTCTCCCGACCCATGGAATGTCAAGATTCACAGGTACATGCCCTGGGAATTTGAACCTGCCCTTCCTAATCCACCCACCCGCCAGTGATGCACCACCAAATTATCAAAATTATTAAACTGTATCATCTAAATTGTAAACTATACTGTAAATCATCCACAATGTTTAGTTGCTATATTTTGCTATCTGTATAACAGTTATAACAATGCTAACATCCAAAAAAAGGGGGGGGGTTAATATGGGGTGGGGAAGGGGGGGTGGTTTGGTATCTGGGAGTCTCCGGCACTCCGTGTGTGACTTTGTTGTGACCTAAAACTTCTTTGAAAATTAAATGAAAAATTCGGAGACAATGGGGGAAGGGGGGAAGGTGTCACGGAGACATCCAATAACACAGTGATAAAAGGAAGGAAAGAAAAGAAAAGAGAAAGGAAAAAAATGAATATATATATACATATTAAAAAAAAAAAAAAGATGGTATCTCAATGTAGTTTTGATTTGTATTTCCCTAATAGCTAGCGATGTCGAATATCTTTTCATGTGCTTTTTAGTCATTTATATTTCTTCCTTGGAGAAGTGTCGTTTCAGATCACTTGCTCATTTTTTAAATAGGTCGTTTGCCTTTTTATTTTCGAGGTGTAGGCTTTCTTTATATATTAGGTTCCTATCAGATATATGCTTGCCAAATATTTTCTCCCATTGGGTAGGCAGCTTTTTTACTTTCTTGATAACGTTCCTTGAGGTGCAGAAGATTTTAATTTTGAGGAGATCCCATTTATCTACTTTTTCTTTTGCTGTTCGTGCTTTGAGTGTGAAGTTCATGAAACCATTTCCTATTACAAGATCCTGTAGATGCTTCCCTACATTATATTCCAAGGTCATTATGGTCTTGGATCTTATATTTAGGTCTTTGATCCATCCTGAGTTGATTTTTGTATAAGGTGTGAGATGGTGTTCCTCTCTCATTCTTTTGGATATGGATATCCAGTTCTCCAAGCACCATTTGTTGAAGAGGCATTCTCTCCCAACTGAGTGGGCTTGGTGGCCTTCTCGAATATTAGATGACTGTATATGTGAGGATATATATCAGAACTCTCAATTTGGTTCCATGGGTCGGTATGTCTATCTTGTGTCAATACTATGCAGTGTTGACCACTGTAGCTTTGTAGTATGTTTTAAAGACAGATTGTGTGATACCTCCAACTTCATTTTTCTTTTTCAATATGTCTTTGATGATTCAGGTCCTCTTACATTTCCAAATAAATTTTGTAGTTAGTTTTTTTTAATTCATTAAAAAATACAGTGTTGATTTTTATTGGGATTGCATTAAATCTTAGATTAGTTTGAGTAGGATAGACATCTTGATTATGTTTAATCTTCCTATCCATGAACAGGGAATATTCTTACATTTATTTAAGTCTTCTTTGATATGTATATAAGTTCCTTTACATCTTTAGTTAAATTTATTCCTAGGTACTTGATTCTTTTAGTTACTATTGTAAACGGAATTTTTTTCTTGATTTCCTCCTCAGATTGCTCACTATTGGTGTACAGAAATGCTACTGTATTTTGAGCATTGATCTTATAGCCTGAGAATTTACTGAACTCCTTTATAAGTCCTAGAAGCTTTGTTGTAGATTTCTCAGGTCTTTCTATGTATAGGATGTCATCTGCAAATTGTGAAATTTTCACTTCTTCCTTTTCAATTCGGATGCCTTTTATATCTTTTTCTACCCTCAGTGCTCAAGCAAGTACTTCTAAGACAATGTTAAATAGGAGTGGTGATAGTGGGCATCCTTGTCTTGTTCCCAATCTTAGAGGGAAAGCTTTTAGGATTTCACCATTGAGGATGATGTTAGTTGTGGGTTTTTCATATATACCCTTTATCATGCCCAAAAAGTTTCCTTCTATTCTTATCTTTGCAGTGTTTTTATCAGGAAAGAGAGCTGTGTTTTGTTGAATGCTTTCTCTGCATCTATAGATATCATCATGTGATTTTTTTCTTTCAATCTGTTTATGTGTTGTATTACATTGTTTGATTTTCTTATGTTGAACCATCCTTGCATACCCAGGATGAAATCAACTTGATCATGGTATATAAATTGTTTTATATATTGTTGAATGTGATTAGCAAGTATTTTGTTGAGGATTTTAGCATCTAGGTCCATTAGAGAGATTGGTGTGTAATTTTCCTTTCTTGTGGCATCTTTGTTTGGATTTGGTATAGGGTAATGTTGGCATCATAGAATGAGTTAGGCTATGTTCCTTCTGCTTCTATTTTTTAGAAGAGCTTAAGCAGGATTGTTGTTAGCTCTTTCTGGAGTGTTTAGTAGTGTTCACCTGTGAAGCCATCTGGTCCTGGGCTCTTCTTAGTTGGGAAGTTTCTGATGACTGATTCTATCTCTTTACTTGTAATTGGACTGTTGAGTTTATCAATTTCTTCTTTCATCAGTGTAGACTGCTTGTGAGTTTCTAGGAATTTGTCCATTTCCTCTAAATTATCATTCTTGTTGGCATATAATTTTTCAAAGTATCCTCTTATGATACTCTTTATTTCTGATGGACCAGTGGTGATATCCCCTTCTTCATTTCTTATTTTGTGTATTTGCATCTCATCTGCTCTCTCTTTTTCTTTATTAGTCTGGCTAAGGGTTTGTCAATTTTATTGATCTTAAGGAAGAACCAACTTTTGGTTTTGTTTATTTTTTCTAGTGCTTTCTTATTTTCTATTTCATTTAGTTCTGCTCTAATCTTCTTTTATTTCCTTCTTTCTACTTCTTTTGGGGTTAGGTTGTTGTTGTTTTCCCAATTCCTCCAGGTTTGCAGTTAGGTCTACAATTTTAGCACTTTCTTCGTTTTTGATATATGCATTTACAGCTATGAATTTCCTCTCAGTACAGCTTTGGCTGCATCCCATAGGTTTTGATATGTTGTGTTGTCATTTTCATTCATTTCAAGGTTGTTACTGATTTCTTTTGAAATTTCCTCCTTGACCCACTGTTTGTCTAAGAGTGTGTTGTTTAACTTCCATATCTTTGTGCCTAATCTGGTTCTCTGACCCTTAATGATTTCCAATTTCATTCCATTATGGTCAGAGAAATTACTTTGTATAATGTTAGTCTTTCTGAATTCATTGAGAGTTGTTCTGTGGCCTAGCATGTGGTCTATTTTAGAGTATGATCCATGTGCACTCAAGAAGAATGTATATTCCACTGTATTTGGGTGTAGCGTTCTGTATATATCTATTAGGTCCAGATCCTCTAATGTATTATTCAGAGTCTTTGTTTCTTCATTGAGTCTCTGTCGAGATGTTCTGTCTAATGGAGATAATGGTTTATTAAAGTCCCCCGTTATAATTGTAGGGGCATTTATGTCTCCACTTAGTTTTTCCAGTGTTTCCCTCATGTGTTTTGAGGCACCCTGTTTAGGTGCATAAATGTTTATGATTGTTCTTTCTCTTGTAACATTACCTCTTTTACTAATTATATAGTGTCTGTCTTTGTCACTTACAAAAGTTTTGCATTTAAAGTCTATTTTGTCTGATATTAGTTTAGCTACTCCTGCCCTTTTTTGGTTGTTGTTGCTTGCAAAATTGTTTTCCAGCCATTCACTTTCAGCCTCCTTGAATCCCTGGGGCTAAGGTGGGTTTCTTGTAGACAACATATAGATGGGTCATATTTCCTTATCCATTCTGACAATCTGAATCTCTTGACTGGTGAATTTAATCCATTAATGTTCAGTGTTATTACTCTCAAGGAATTTCTTACTTGAGCCATATTTTCTTTGGGTTTATGTATGTCATATGTTGATTTTATTTCTCTTTTTGTCTTTTTAGTTGTTCTTACACTCTCTTCCAACTCTCTCTCCTGTTTTTTCCTTCCAACCTGTAGAACTTCCTTTAGTATTTCTTGAAGGGCAAGTTTCTTATTTGCATACTCTCTAAATTTCTGTTTATCTGTGAATATTTTGAACTCTCCATCATTTTTGAATGCCAGCTTTGCTGGATAGATAATTCGTGGCTGGATGTTTTTTTCTTTGAGTACCTTGAGTATGTCATATCACTGTCTCCTTGCCTCCGTGGTTTCAGATGAGAAATCAGCACTTATTATTGAGCTTCCCTTGTATGTGATGGTTCTCTTTTCTCTTTCCTCAATGAGTATTTTCTCTTTGTCTTGAGCATTGGACATTTTGATAAGTACATGTCTTGGAGTAGGCCTGTTAGGGTTTATACTGCTTGGCGTGTGCTGTGCTTCTTGGACTTGTACATCCATCTCCTTCAATATGGTTGGGGAGTTTTCAGCCATTATTTCCTTCAACACTCCTTCTGTCCCCTTTCCCTTCTCTTCTTCCTCTGGGATGTCTATAATCATATATTTGTGCATTTTGTTTTATCCTTTAAATCCCTAATTCCTTGCTGGACTTTTTCTCTTTTTATCTATCTGTTCTACTATCTGTATGATTTCAGATGTACTGTCTTCCACATCACTAATTATTTCTTCTGCCTGTTCAAATCTGCTGTTATGTGATTCCAGTGTCTTTTTTATTTCTTGGATTGTGCCGTTCATCACCATCATATCCGTTATCTTTTTATGTATGTTTACAATTTCTTCAGTATGTTATCTCAGTTTCTTCTTAATATCCTTAGTCTCTTCTTTCACTTCATTAAGTTGGTCCATGATATTTGTTTGGACAGCTTTGATTAGTTGTTTGATGTTCTGCATTTCTTCCTGGTTTTTAGTTTGTTCATTGGACTGCTCCATGTCTTCCTGTTTCTTAGTATGATTTGTAATTTTTTTGTTGCTCTCTGGTCATCATTTATGTTGATGGGTTTATTCCATTGATTAGCTTCTCTCTCTGCTCTAGAATTTTGTTTTGCTGCTGTTTTGTGTGTGTATTAAGCTTTCTCCTTGACACTTTGTTCTTCTTGTTTTATTTCCTTGCTGTTTTCTATGTTCTGGTTTTATCTTGAGCAATCAATCTCCCTGTCCAGCTCCCTCCAGATCAATGCCCCAAAGGCTCTCACTCCACTGGCTCCCAGAACAGCTCACTTGGGCAAGGATCCTGGCCCCAATTAGCTGTCTTTCGTGAGAGAGATGGTGAGCATCCACTTAAGCAGATGCCATCTTGCCTTACCCCTTGAAAACCATTCTTTTATTTCATAGGCACATTCATTAATTACTTAGAAAATGAATTATGCTTATAAAGGCTTTTAACTTAGATGTTCTATGAGCTCCTACTGAGGTGTGCGTAAGAGTTACCTCTGGGATGACCTCCCGACTCTCTTTGAAGTCTCTTAGCCACTTGAACTCATTTGTCTTTACCGTTTCCCCCTTTTATTCAAGGTCTTTTTCCAGTTGTGTTGCCAGTTGGCACTTGGGAAAAGTTTTCAATTAGCAATAATCGTGCCTCGGATAAACCTCATTGGCTACGATACTGCCACTGCACAAAGCTGCCAGTTGGCACTTGGTATTAATCCCTCGTTGCCAGGGAGGCTCATCCCCGGGAGTCATGTCCCACGTTGGGGGGAAGGTAATGCAATCATATGCTGAATTTGGCTTAGAGAGAGGCCACATTTGAGCAACAAGGAGGCTCTCAGGTGGCAACCCTTAGGCACCCCACAACTGCAGGCTAAGTCTCATTTACAAGAGCAAAAACTCACAAGGGTAGTCATCAATAAAAAAAAAACAAAAAAAAAAAACAAAAAACAAACAAAAAAAAAACATCAGTGGGTCATCCTATTTTGACAGGCACTGTCCCTACACTCAGAGGACTATTGCTGTTCCCTTGGAGATTGTGGCAGAGCTCTCCAGGCTAGGAATTCAGATTCCCTCATTTATTGTGTGATTATCCACCCTTCGTGACCATGCCCCATCCCCCGATCCTTTGAATGATTTTGTATATCTTTCATGCATATTCGGTTGAACCAGTCCCCACGAAACCCCCCCCAGACACCCTCCCCCCAATAATCCCCCGCAGTACCCATTGTAACCCTTCTGTGATCCAAATCCTCCATGAACATTTAGTCCATAAAATAATCAAATACACTTACTAGGAAAAAGAAACAAGTGTGATAAGCTTACATGCAAGAGGGGTTCCTGAGAGCTCCAGAGACACCCTGGTCTTATATAAGGGGGGATAGCCCCAGAGACTGATGCCTTATCAGTGGGTTCTATTTCGGAATCTGTGCTCCTGAGAGTGACAGAATTAGACTCAAATAAGTCCTCCCTACACATGGTTCACCAGTCCCTTCTATTCAAACCTACATGTGATGCTGGAGTTTCTTAGGTATACTTCCAGAGACTGGAGCCTCCTGCCTACCTATGTGCCAGGTGTGCATGAAATCTAGGTGGAGCTGCAACTCCTACCCTACAGCTCAATGGACTAATCCAAGTCACCTGGTGAGGAGACAACGATGGGAAATGGCCATCCCAGGGAATGGAGAGGGCCTGCATTTGCAGGCAGGATCATCCCACCCACCATATCCATGGGAAATAAGCCCTCTCTCACTTGGAGTTGGAGTGGACATCACCATCCCAGTCGCCTCTGGATTGGGGGAAGAACTATGGACTAGAGTGGACTTGATGGTATTCTCTTGCTCACATATGGTGATTCTTGCAATGCAAGAAATTATAACAATGAGGTGGAGCCAGTGGCCACTTGACAGTTTTTGGGTAGGGAGGGGATGAGCAGTTGAAATACAGGGGCTTCTTTGGGAGTTGGAGGTTGTCCTGAGTACTGTTGTGGCAATGGATGTAGGCCATTTTAAATCAGCACACACCACTCAGAACTGAGTGGGAGAGAGTGTGGTCTACAGTGTGAACTGTGGTCTATGGTTGGTGGCAAGGTTCCAGGATGTGTAAGTTCATTGAGGTTGGTGGGCCACACTGTGGGAGATGTTTGTGTGGGATGTGGTGGGAGGTGTGGGAGGTGGGCAACATGGGAATCCCAGTGGGTTCCGTGTAATATTTTAGGTAATCTAAGCACCTCTTAAAATATATGTGTATATATATATATATAAATAACATTTTTGTAAGCAAATACACATATATGCATATATATTTATATATCATTTTACAAATGTTTGTATGTATTGTGAGAATTTTTATTTTTACCCATAATAAAAAAAAATAATAAATAAATAAATAAAAAAAAAGAAAGAAAAAATAAATAAAAAATAAAGGCTTTTAACATGTTCAATATTCTTCTTCATATGATATAGAAGAGATATTATTATATCCATCAGTTTTATAGGTAAAGCACTTAATACTAATCAATGCACTAATCAATACACAAGTTCTTCCCTGAGTTGCATTTGATAAATCTAAGCTCCAAGTTTGCAGTATCATACATGTCCTTCCATGAGAGCATGCCATAATGCCAATTGTATCTGTTTAGGTTCTCACATTACTCTGGTTAATATTCCTCCACTTGGTATATCCTTCACACAGTCAGCATGCTGCATCACCATTGGCCCTTGGAGGGAAACACCAGTGTTTCAATGGCCTGATGCAATGTGCCCTTCGGTACTATGAAGCAGAGCAGTCTGGAGGCAATGTCCATTGTAAATCTGTCCATATCAAACCATTGCTAGCTGCTGCAGGAGTCTGAAACTGCAATATATTTTACATCCACTTCAGGAGCCATGTTCAGAGGTGTGGAAGATCCTTTTATTATTTTGGGGATCATAGTGAACAACCTAGCCAATAACTTAGATGGAGGAGCACCGTGAAAGATACTGGGGACCTGGCTTCAATGCACAAGACTTTGACAATACTGGTCGATATCTTAATTTTTATACACTTTCTAAATCTTTCCAATGCAGTTTATAACATATTAAATGAACTTAACTATTTTTAGTACTTTACTTTTTACTTCTACACCTTTACCATGATTATGTTAGTTAACAGGTATTTTACTTTAGCAGTATAGGAAAAACTACTTTCTCCATTATTTTATTAAAATTAACTTTACCAATGGCATCAAGATTATGTTCCCCCTACCACCACTTTAATATGCAGATTGAGGTTTCCTCTGACATGTTTCCCTGTTATGAAGTTACTTTTTGCTATTAATATCAAGTTAAGTTTCTATTTAATAATGGCTTCCTGGAATTACCCATTTAAGTTACTTCAGTTTAGACAATGCTTGCACAGACTTCTTATAATTAGCCATAAGTTTTTAAATTAATATTCACTCCTAGATTTCTAGTTAATAATGATTTCTGAGAATTAGTTGCTTACCTTATAATTTTTCACTTTAGAAAATGCTTTTACAAACTTCCCATAATGATCCATAGCCACATAGACTATAGTTACTTCATCTCAAGATAAATTTCACCTTTACAAAACACATTCCCTTGCTTAATGTTACATTCTACAAATTTCTATAATCATTCAAGCTGTTTCTTACATATTTCCACCCTGATATTATGTAAACTAGCCATCTTATCTTAGAAAAAACACATTATCTTAAACAAGCATCAAATTGTAGTCAGCATTGACTATGAATTAACTTCCACAAACCTTTTACTTCTTTCTGTATCCATTTAAGTCTCATATCC
The DNA here is from genome assembly GCA_026826555.1 of Tolypeutes matacus. Taxonomy (NCBI): domain Eukaryota; kingdom Metazoa; phylum Chordata; class Mammalia; order Cingulata; family Chlamyphoridae; genus Tolypeutes; species Tolypeutes matacus. Next base: position 364,948 of record JAKSZT010054127.1, read on the forward strand.
CTCATTATGTTCCTGTTCTGTGAGAAAAAATGTTCATTTCAATTTTGGCAAAACCAATTTTTAAAAGGGGTTTGTAATAATTTCATTAGCCAAAAACTTACAATTTTCATCATCTTAAAGATTTAATACATATTATGATAATTAATTTTATTAGCATCTTATAAACTGAAGAAGAGCACACCCAAGCTAAATAAAATTGAAACCATTATAGTTTATGCAAGAAATGTTCTTTTTTCTTCCTTCCTTGACAGGAGGCTAAACCTCTTTTTTTCTTTAATAAAATTCTAAAATTGTGAATAACCTTAAAAATACAATAACTGTCAAGTTCTGGAAAATATTATAATTGTTTAATTTGTTTTATTCATAATTCAGAAAAATCTTTCCATACCTTTCAATGATTTTTTTTTTACTTACTGAAATTTGGACATTGGATTATTACTGTCATCTCAAAAGCGGTTAAAATTTAATTGGGAAATTACAGGACATACTATACAAAATAAGGTTTATTCTGTAATCTTCCCTCTCTATCATTTTAATTTCCAGGCCTAGTAGACAGAATTCTAGTCTAAACTCACATCTCTGCTATCTTTCCACACCCAACCAATCCCCTTAGTTTTCTCAGCTGGTTTTAATGAGTCAAATTTAGGAGATGACCAGGGGCACAAAAGGCTATTGAAAGATTATTGGGAGAATTCAGGATAAACTTTTTAGTTTCTTTCCTTTAAATAGTTTCTTTATTCAGATTTTATGTGACAATTTATCCTGTATGGCTTCTCCAATTTGGGCTTCAGGAATAATCATTTACCTATGTAAGTAACTATTTAATTTTTGGCCATTTGAATAGAGCTCTTCTAAGAATTTTCATTTGTTAATTTAATATTACCATCTGGAGGTATGAAAATAAATACACCGAACAACCAGACAAACACACAAAAAAAGTTAAGACACACCAACAGAAACATAATACTCACTAATTTGACTCATAATTCTCACTCCTTTGGTCTGGCAATGTCCAAGCTCTCCATCATTTCACATCTCTGATTTTTACTGCATTTAAGATCTCTTCTGGAATCAGTGTTGCCTGTAATATGCAAGCTCATTCTTGGGAACACTTTTATTAGTAACCAGAAACCAGTTAGGAATACTTTAGCAGTATAAATGCAATTAAGCACTAATTTAGCACTTTAGACAGACAGACATTTAACATTTATATATTCTGGATTACTCTCTTCAGAAATACACTAAGACTCAAAGTTCAAGAGTAAGCTATTGATTCAAAACTGAAAGCTCTTTTTAACACCTTGATAAAAATTCTGATCAAAATAAAATGTTAATAAAACTTAAAACATTGTCAAAATAACATCTCATTAAACTCTTCCAGTTTACACAGTTTTGCAATATAACTGATCATCAACTCAGCGCTGGCGATTGTTTAAGGACTCTTTCTTCTCTGCCTGCACTAGGACTAATTTAACTTTCCTTCTAAGCAGTGCACAGAGGCCTTTGCTATTTCTTCTGCCTCGGTAGCCACCCACAAGTTTCCTAACAGGGTGCATACTATAGCTACCACTATCTGGCAGTTTCCCTTTTCCGTATTTAAGTGCAGCTGCTTAGCTATCTGCTGCAGTACAGGCAGCATACCTGCTGGAGTTTTTTGGGCAGCCCCATATTCTCTCGGTCATCCCCACTCATCCTGGAGGGCACCCAACCTTCCCCACATGGACGTTATAGGCCAACCCAGGATTTCCTGCGTGGATTCTCCTTCCTGTAAGCTCATGCCTGCTACTGCCGTTGGTCCCTTGGTCTCTTGGCTGTAGATTGTCAGTTGTTACAACCCAACTCCTAAAGGGCATGAGTTGGTCCAGCCATGAGATCAAAGAACATATCTGGCATTTAGTGAGACATAAGCTTTATTGGGAATTATAGACAGAAGAGAATCTCTGATGGTGGTGCTTCAGAGAATGAAGATAGCACTCTGCAAAGAGATGAGAAAATGACAGTTGATATGTAATGGGTTTCAGAACAAGGACATTCCATAGGGTATGAGAACAGAGTTCTTGCTCAGGTCATGTGAAATGTGCATATGGGTTGTGATGATGATTTTACTATGCTCGTAGGAAGGACATTTACCAAGGATGTTTACTGCTTTGGGAAGATTATAGTTGAGGATAACATCTAATCATTCTCTTTCCTCTGGGGAAGGTTGTTAACTTTAACACACAGGTGGCTACATGCTGAGGACTTAGGGGGGCCTGGGTCCGCACACCTCTTAAGACACAATCATATGTTTAAGTCAGCAATGTAAATTATACTCACTATAATGTGTTACCATTTACTCTATCCATTTCCACACCTGAACAATCAACCTTCATAGCAGTTTGGCATTATTTATGAATTCCAAAAAGAGATATTTTATTATGTTTGTAAATTGGTCTTTTCCTCTGGGCATGATACCCACTGATTGTATTAGATTCAGCTGAGGTGCTTTTGATAAAATTATGTTGGAATTGGGGCTTTAATTCGACATCATTAGGGCGTGCAAGGTTGTGTCCCCAGCCCCCTGGTGGGCTGATGAAACAGACTCTTACACAGAAGAAGATACAAAGAAAAAGACATGGCAGAGAATAGAGCTCAGTTTTGACACTGGAGACCCAGGGAGAGATGAACCATTTGCCTAATAGTTTACAGCTGGCTTTGTGAAGCACCCAGAACAGCTGAGCCCTATGCCAGCCTACAGCTGAGATTGGAAGCTGGGCCCACAGAGCCTAAAGAGGGAAGAGGAAGGCTGAACCCTCGCAGACATTGCTTGCCATCTTGTGTCAACATATGGCAACAGACTGTGGGTACATTTTGGGTACTCTTATGGTACCTTGAGTTGGACTCCTTAGGGCCTTGTAACTGTAAGCTTTTACGCCAAATAAATGCCGTTTATAAAAACCAACAGCTTTTTGATACTTTGCATTGGAATCACTTTGGCTGATGAATACAACCTTGTTATAAATATTCTACATACATTAAACATCAATTCCCCATTCTTAACCTTCATTCTAACTCCTGGTAACCTATACTCTAGATTTCAACTCCATGAGTATACTCATCATATATAGTTCATATTAATGAGAACATAAAATATTTGTTCTTTTGTGTCTGGCTTATTTCAAACAACACAATGTCTATAAAGTTCATGTTGTCAAATGCATCCCGATTTCAGTTCGTCTTACTGTTGAATAGTATTTACCACAATATGTTTACCCATTCAGCAATTGTGGACACTTGGTTTCTTTCCAACGTTTATCAATTGTGAATAATGCTGCTATGAATTTTGGTGTGAAAATGTCATTTTGCATCCTTGCTTTCAGTTCTTCTGAATATATTCCTAATAGTGGGATTGCTGGATGGTAGAGTAGTTCTATATTTAGCTTCCTGAGGATGTGCCAAACTCTCTTCCATGGAGCCTGCACCATTGTGCATTCCCACCAAAAGTGAATCAGGGTTGCTTTTCTCCATATGCTCAAGCAATTATACTTTTCTGTTTTTTTAAAATAAATATAATGGTAATTTTATAAGATGTAAAATTATTTCTCATTGTTGTTTTGATTTGCATTTTCCTAATAGCTAGTGATGCTGGATTTTTTTCATGTGCTTTTTGAAGTGAAAAAAAAAGTTTAATTTTGAGGAGGTCCCATTTATCTATTTTTTTCTTTCATCGCCTTTGCTTTAGGTGTATGGTTTAAAAAGCCACCACCTACCACAAGATCTTGAAAATGTTTCCTACGTTTTCTTGTAGAAGCTTTATGGTTCTAGCTTTTATATTTGGGTCTCTCTTCCCTTTTGACTCAATGTTTGTATCTGGTTTGAGATAGGAGTCATTTTTCATTGTTTTGGACAAGGATATACAGTTCCCCTAGCATCATTTGTTGAATAGACACATTTGTCCCAGCTGAGTGAGCTTGACAGCCTTGTTGAAAATCATTTGACCATAAATTTAAGGGTCTATTTCTAAACTCTCAATTTGATTCCATTGGTCAACACATGTCTATCTTTATGCCAATACCATGATGTTTTTACCACTGTAGCTAAGTAATATGCTTTATTTTTTTTTCCTTTTTTTTTTTTTATTATGGGTAAAAATCAAAATTCTCACAATACATACAAACATTTGCAAAATGATATATAAATATATATGCATATATGTGTATTTGCTTACAAAAATGTTATTTTTATATATATATATATATATATACAGTGTGAACTGTGGTCTATGGTTGGTGGCAAGGCTCCAGGATGTGTAAGTAATATGCTTTAAAGATAGGAAGTGAGATTCCTCCAACTTTGTTCTTCTTTTTAAAGATAATTTTGGCTCTTCAGGGCCTCTTAAACTTCCAAATAAATTTTATATTTGGCTTTTCCCTTTCCACAAAAAAAGGTGGTGGAAGTATTGCATTGAATCTGTAAATCCATTTGCATAGAATTGATGTCTTAACGATATTTACTCTTGCAATGCATGAACATGGAATGTCCTTCCATTAATTTAGGTCTTCTTTGGCTCTTGTAGCACTGTTTTGTAGTTTTCTGAATACAGGTCTTATATGTCCTTGGTTACTTTTATTCCTAAATATTTGATTTTAGCCACTATTGTAAATGGAATTTTTCCTGACTTCCTCCTCAGGATGCTCATTCGTAGAATAGAGAAATGCTACTTATGTTTCATGAATAAATCTTGTATCCTTCCACTTTGCTGAACTAGTATTAGCTCTAGTAGCTTTGGTGTGGTTTTACTTTGGGGGATTTTCTAAGTATAGGATCATATCGTCGGCAGAAAGTGAAAGTTATACTTCCTCTTTTCCTATTTGGATGGCTTTTATATCTTTTTCTTGCCTAATTGCTCTAGCAAGAACATCTAGCACAATATTGAATAAGAGTGATGATAGTCAGCATCCTTGGCTTGTTGCCGATCTCAGCAGGAAAGCCCTCTGTCTTTCACCATTAGCTTTGGGTTTTAAATATATGTACTTTTTCATGTTGAGAAAGACTCTTTCTATTCATATTATGATCAGAGTGTTTTTATCAAGAAGGGATGCTGTATTCTTTAAAATGCCTTTTCTGTATCAATAAAGATGACCATGGAATTTATCTTCCTCAATTTACAAGTTTGGTGTTTTACATTGATTGATTTTCTGGAGTTGAACCACCCTCGTGTACCTGGGAGAAAACCTGCATTATCATGTTGTACAATTCTTTTAAAGTGCTGTTGGATTTGATTGACAAGTATTTTCTTGGGGAGTTCTGCATCTGTATTCATTAGAGAAATTGATCCAGTTTTTGCTTTTCTGTAGTATCTTTATCTAGCTTTGGTAGTAGGATAGTGTTGGCTTCCTAGAAGGAGTTTTGTTGAATTCACTGCTGTTCAATTTTTTTGGAAGCATTTGAGCAAGATTGGCATTAAATCTTATTTGAATGATTGGAATAATTCATCAGAGACTACATCTGGTTTCAGGCTTTTCTCTTTTCGGGGGGTTCTGTTCCAATCTCTTCAATTGTGATTGGTTTGTTGTGGTCGTGTATTTCTTCTATTGTTAGTGTAGGTTGTTCTTGTGTTTCTAAAAATTTGTCCATTTCATCAACATTGTCTAATTTGTTGGCATACAGTTGCTGAAATAACCTCTTATAATCTCTTTTATTTTTGTGGGGTCAGAAATACTGTCTCACTCCCATTTGGGATTTTATTTATTTGCATATTCTCTCTCTTTTCCTTTTCCCTCTAGCTAGGGGTTTCATGACTTTGTTGATTCTCTTGAAAAACAAATTTTTGGTTTTTTTTATTCCCTCTATTATTTTTTGTTCTCAATTTCATTTATGTATTCTCTAACCACTGTAATTTTTCCCTTCTGATTACTTTGGGATTAGTGTCCTGTTTTTTTGTATGCTTCCTTCAGGTGTACATTTAGATCTCTGACTTTAATTCTTTCTTTTTTAAACGTAAGCTTTTAGGGCTATAAATTTCCCCCTCAGCACTGCCTCCATTGTACCCCATATTAATTGATATGGTGTGTTCTTGTTTTCATTCATCTCGAGATATTTACTGATTTCACTTGTGATTTTTTCTTTAAGCCATTCATTGTTTTAGAGAGTGTTATTTAAAGTCTGTATATTTTTGAGCTTTCCCTTTCTCCTCCTGTTATTGATTTCTGGCTTCTTCCTATTATGATCAGAGAAAGTGTTTTGTATTTCAATATTTCTAAATTTATTGTGACCTATTTTCAGACCCAACAAATGGTTTATCCTGGAGATACATGTATGAGCACTTGTGCACTTGGAATGTATATCCTGCTGTTTTGGGGTGTAATGTTTTATTTATATATATATATATATATCTTTTAGGTCTCATTCATTTATCATATTATTCAAGATTCTTGTTTCCCTCTCGGTCCTCTGTCCAGATGTTCTATCCAATTATGAGAGTTGTGTATTGAAATCTCCAACTATTATTGTAGGGAACTATATTTCTCCCATTAGTTTTGCCATTGTTTGCCTCATATATTTTGGTGCAGCCTGGTTAGGTGCATAAATGTTTATTATTGTTAGTTCTTGGTGAATTGCCACTTCTATTAATATATAATGTCCTCCATTTCTTATAACAGATTTGCATTTAAAGCCTATTTTATCTGATATTAGTGTAGTACTCCAGTTCTTTTTTTTTTACATACATTTTTTTTTTTTTCCGGGAGGTACCGGGGATCGAACCCCGGTCTCTCCATATGGTAGACGGACGCCGAACCTCTTGAGCCACATCTGTTTCCCTCCAGTTCTTTTTTGATTATTTCTATGGAATCTTCTTTTTTTCCAAATTACACTTTCAGCCTATTTGTGTACTTTCATCTAAGGTGTGTCCCTTGTAGACAGCATATAGATGGCTGATTGTTTTTTATCCTTTCTGCCAATATGTGTCTTTTGATTGAGGAGTTCAGGTCATTAACATACAATTTTTTTCTGAAAAGGCATTATTATTTCATCCATTTTATCCTTTGGATTTCCATAGTCACATCTTACTATTGTCTTTCTTTTTACCATTTTAGTTACCTTTACTAATAATCTTCTTTTCTACACTCTTCTCCAAGAGTCTCTCTCCTGTCTCTTCTTTCATGGTTTAGCACTCCCTCTAGTATTTCTTGTAAGTCTGCTCTCTTGTTGACAAACTCAATATCTGTTTATTCGTGAAGACTTTCAACTCACCCTCATTTCTCAAATACAGTTCTGCCAGATAAAGAATTCTTGGCTGGAAGTTTTTTTCTTTCAGTATCTTAAATATAGCATACCACTGCTCTCTCTCTTCCATGGTTCCTGATGAGAAATTGGCACTAGTCATATTGAGGATCCCTTGTATGTGATTAATTGCATTTCTCTTTCTGTTTTCAGAATTCTCTCTTTATCTCTAGTGTTTAACATTCTGAATAGTATGTGTCTCAGATTAGGTTTATTCAGAATTTTTATGTTTGGAGAATATTGTCCTTTATGGATATTGATATTTTTCTCTTTCATGAGAGTTGGGAGATTTTAAGCCTTTCTTTCCTCAAATATTCTTTCTACTCTTTTTCCATTCTATTCTCTTTCTGGGACACCCATAATGCATATGCTGTTGTGTTTCATGGTTATTTTTCAATTCCCCGAGAGTCAGTTCAA
>JAKSZT010054127.1:372727-387000 GCA_026826555.1 Tolypeutes matacus
GTATATGTCTTGGAGTTGGCCTGTTGGGATTTATATTATTTAGGGTGCACTGTGCTTCCTGGATCTGCACATCCATATCTCTCAATAGAGTTGGGAAGTTTTCAGCCATAACTTCCTTCAACACTCCTTCTTTTCCCTTTCCATTCTCTTCTCCTTCTGGGATGCCCATAATGTGTATGTTTGTGCATCTTGCATTATTGTTTAATTCCCTGAGACCATACTGGATTTTTTCTATCTTTTTGTCTATCTTTTCTACAATCTCTTTGATTTCAACTGTATTGTCTTCTATATCACTAATTCTTTCCTCTGCCTTTTCAATTCTGCTGCCATGAGAGTCCAGCGTCTTTTTCATTTCTTGACTTGTGTCTTTGTTTGCCATCATATCCATTACCTTTTTAGGTGTTTTAGCTATTTCTTCAGTATGTTCTCCCAGTGTCTTCTTTATATCCTTAATCTCTTCCTTCAGTTCTTTAATTTGGTCCATGATATTTGTTTGGATAGCTTTGATTAGTTGTTCGATGTACTGCATTGCTTCCTGGTTTTTATTTTGTGCACTGGACTGGTCCATGTTTTCCAGTTTCTCAGATTCTTTTGTATTTTTCTGTTGCCCTCTGGTCATCATATTATCTTGATGGGTTTGTTCAGTTTATTAGCTTTTCGCTATGCTCTAGAATTTTATTTAGCTGTTGGTTCTGCATGTGGGTTAAGTTTTCTCTTTGGCAGTTTTTCTTCTTTTTTTATTTCCTTGCTTCTTTCTATGTTCCCTTGAAGGCAAAAGGTTAGGGCCAGAGGAATCAAAAGATGTAAGGAAGGCAGAAGGATAATAGAAATATTGATAAAAGTTAGAAGAGGGGCAAAATGAGACTTAATGAGATGAATATTTAACTTGAGTAGGCAGTGTAGAGTACTAGGAAAAAATATGGAGTTCCTACAATGGACTGGGAAAACAAATGGAGGAATATATATATATAGTGATTTAGAAGGCTAGAATTATGAGGAGGGAGAGAAATAGTAGAGAAAGGTCTGAAAGGAAAAAGTTAATACTGAAAAAAAAAAGAAAAGAAAAAAGGAGAAGAAAACAAAATAGTTGGGATAGAAATTGACACCCTTAAGTTGTGGGCCTATGAAAAAATGTTGTCTCTAAGAGCTACAACAGAAAACAGAAGGCAGAAAGATGCAGGCAGGATAAGCGATAGTTTGTAATACAGAATCGATATATACAGCGAGTGGGAAATTACTGAATAAGAAGCCCAGTAAATAAGCGACCAGCTGGCAGCACCTATTAAAAAAAAATAGAAGGAAAAAGGAAGGGGGTAGCAAAATGGGAATAATAGCATTAGAACAGAAAGTAACAGAGAGAACCCAAAGATCCACACAGGCAAGCAGTCAAACAGAGCTAAGGGGGGTCAATGATTCCCCTAGGGTCCACGTGGATCCTTCCTGCCTACTTGTGTTTATCAATGAATTTCCCCACAGGGTTCTATATGCAGGTCCTGAAGCAGCTTTTAGTTATTAATCTAAATTAAAAAGAATTTATTTTTCAGTTGTTGAGGTGACCTCACTTTTTTTTTTTTTTAGCCAAATGCAGGACCCAAAATAATTCCTTCTCTAGACCAACCCCCTTATGGAAGGGACCCTAGCTGGGCCCGTGGAAATTAATCAAGCTCGTCCCACTTTCCGGACTCCCCAGGTTAGCTGAAGCTCTGATGTTAGTCAGTGAGGAGTGCTAAAGATGGCGGATTCTGCCCCTTCTGGCGCCGAGCTCCAGCATCACCGGGCTGCTCAGTAAATCAGTTTGAGTGCAGATTCGCATCTGCTCTCAGCCTAATGCTGCTTCAGGTCGGCTTATCTGCTCCCCAAATCTATGGGGCGGTGCAGGCAGCCAGATCAATGTCTAAAAATATAAAATACCCTTCCCTGTCTTCCAACCGAACCCTCCCTTTTATGGGTAGTGTCCCTTCCTCCTGGCTCCGCAGCAGCCCTGGTCTTATCCCTGGGTGGCTAGGGAAATCAGCTGCGTTTTCCGACCAAAATCCCCCCTCCGGTTCACTGGGTGCTGATTAGCTCGTTTGCTCTGTTCACACAAGTTCCAAGGGGCGCCAGGCAGCCAGATCCCCAGAAAATAAGACTTTTTCGCCCCGCCCATGGCTCAAAATGGCCGTTTTATTTTTTTTTCCCCTAACCGCGTGGCTCAGCCGCCTGTGCCAACCTCCACCAGCAGCCTCAAACCTCACGAATCTCCACCGTTCGGTCCACGCCGCCAATCTGCGCAGATAGATGTCCCAAGCCTCTCACTCCACGCGTGCACAGCACAGACCCCCGGGCAGGACCCCGTCCCCAATCCGCCTTGCTCTGGGAGCTTGCAGTGCCCTCCTACACTAACGCCATCTTGGCCGCCTCCCCAATAACTTTTTTTTCAAGTTTTTTAAGTATTTAACAAGTATTTTAATTTTGTCATGAATGTGAAAAGTCAACTTACTCCATGGGATAGAATATTTGGGAATCACTTTTCTGATAAGGGTCTAAATCCAGCATATAAAAAGAAATCCTACATCTCAAAAATAAAAAAACAAACAACCCATTTAAAAATTGGCAAATGATTTGAATAGACACTTTTCCAAAGAAGAAATATATATATGCTAAAAAGCATGTAAAAATGCTCAATATCACTAGCTATTAGGGAAATGCAAATGAAAACTATAGTGAGATATCATCTTACCCCTGTTATACTGACAGTTATTAAAAATATAGAAAACTACAAGTGTTGGAGAGGATATGGAGGAAAAGGAACCCTCATCCACTGCTGGTGGGAATATAGAATGGTGCAAAGGTGTGGAGGATGTTTTCGCAATTCTTCAGGAAGCTACCTTTAGAATTGGCATATGATCCAGCTAACCCACTGCTTGATATATACCCAGAAGAAATGAAAGCACAGACATGAACAGATATAGATTCACACCAATATTCATAGAAGCATTATTCCCTCTTGCTAATGGTTGGAATCAACCCAACTGTCCAACACAGATGAGTGGATGAGCAAAATGTGGAATATTACTCAGCTGTTATAAAGAATGAAGTATTGGTACAGGCAACTACATGGATGAATTTTGAAGAGTTTATGTTGAATGAAGTAAGCCTTTTACTAAAGGAAAAATATTGCATGACCTCACTGATATGACCTAAGCATATTGAGCAGATTCATAGAGCTAGAGTTTGGAAGATAGGAGATAAGATAAGGTAGGGAGTAGAGTATGGTGAGCTGATGCTCAATCTGGGCAGAACCTATGATAAGGTTGAAATGGGTGGTTTGGTAGTGGATGGAACTGATGGTGGGGCAGGAGTGGGAGTGGGGTCAACAGTGCTGGTATGTGTACATGAGCAGGATGGGATTTGGGTTGGACTAAACAGGGAACTGGGGACTGGGTAGATGGCTGGAGGAAGGAACAGTTGAATTTTGGGAATTGTAGGTCTGTGGTTGAAACTACAATTGTGGGAATCTTCTTTTGGCCAGCACAGCAGGGGACGGTTACTGGGGCAGTGTTTCAGTGGTGGGGTGATATGTGGGAAATTGTGCACCTGGGGCATGCTTCTATGGAATATGAATGAATTCATCTTGTGATAGGGTGTTATCTCAGTGGGTGGAGACCCACATGATAAACAACAAAGTATTAAGCTCCCATCCTAAGCAGTTCTGCTACATTCTCAGACAGAGGGGCAACAATATCTAGTATGAAGGCAATGCCTAATAAAAGAAAGCAGATGAGTATGTCAAGTTCTCAATATTAATGCATGTAATTATGAGCACTAATCTTGAAAAATTGAAACTTAGTGGTCATCATAAGTTCTGAGAGGAGGCAGGGGAAGAGTAGGTGGAACTTAGGATGTTTCTAGGACATTGGAATTGTTCTGCATGATTTTGCAATGATGGCTACAGGCCATTATACATTTTGTCAAAACCTATAAATATGTACACTGCACACTGTAAACCATATTGTAAACCACTGACCATGGTTAGTTAACAATGCTTCAATATTTTCATCGATTGGAACAAATGTATCAGACTCATGTATGATGTTATTAATAGGGGAAATATGAGAGGGGGAAGAGGAGTGGTATATGGGAACCCCTATATTTTCAATGTGACTTTTCTGTAACTTAAAGCTTCTTTGAAAATAAAGTGAAAAAAGTAAGGACACTAGGGGAACATACAGAAGAAGTTGTAAATATACACAAAAGATATCAGTACTTACTGTGATGAAACGCACAATGCAAAAGAATTTGGCTTTGTTTTGGGGGACGTTTTTTATTACAGGAAGGTCACAAGTATGGCAGGGGTAGATCACTGGTGCAGGGTGTCAGTGGTGGGGGGATGTGTGGGGAAAGATGCACCCAGGGCCTACTTCTAGGGAATATTAATGGGTTCATGTTGCCATGGGGTGCTGTTTCCGTGGGTTCAGAACCAGAATAAACAATAAAATATTAAATTCCCATCCTGCAGAGTCCTGCTGCATTTTCTATTCCTCCTTGACTCACTGATTGTTTAAAAGTGTGTTGTTCAACTTCCATTTATTAGTGACTATTCTGGTTCTCTGCTCCTCATGAATTTCCAGATTCTTTCCATTGTGGTTGCGGAAATGCTTTTCTAGAATTTCAGTCTTTCTAAATTCGTTGAGACTTGTTCTGTGACCTAGCATGTGGTCTATCCTGGGGAATGAGCAATGTGTGCTCAAGAAGAATATATATTCTGCTGTATTTGGCTGTAATGTCTTGTATATGTCTATTAGTTTTAGCTTCTCTAATGTATTATTCAAGGTCTCTGTTTCTTCATTAATCCCATTGATATGTTCTGTCTAAATGTGATTGGTGTATTAAAGTCTCCCATGATGATTGCAGAGGCATCTATTTCTCCCGTTAATTTTGCCATTGCTTGCCCCATGTATTTTCAGGAACATTGATTAGGTGCATAAATATTTACTATTGTTCTTTCTTCTTGATAGACTACCCATTTTATTAATATATAGTGTCCTTTTTTGTTTATTACAATAGTTTTGCATTTGAAGCCTATTTTGTTTGATATTAGTATAGCGACTCTCACCCTTTTTTGGATATTGTTTGTCTGTAATATTTTCCAACCTTTCACTTGCAGCCTCTTAACATTGCTGAAGATAAGATGAGTTTCTTGCAGACAGTATATAGACCAAACATATTTGGTGGGTGGGGACTCACAGAGAAAAGACATGGCAAAGGACAGAGTTGAGAGCTTTGAGCTGGAGCCCAGGAAGTGAACACACAGGAGAAGAACACAGAGGAATACAGATAGCTCCTTATACATGGAAGAAGCCCTGGGGAGAGAGACAGAGCCACTCACCTGATAGTCTATAGCTAGCCTTGTGGAGAGAGCACAGCAGCTTAGCCCAGAGGGAAACAGAGCCCTGGGAAGAGAGGAACCGGGAAGACTGAACTCTTGGCAGACGTTGGAAGCCATCTTGCCCCAAAACATGGCACTAGACTTTGGTGAGGGAAGTAACTTATGCTTTATGGCCTGATAACTGTGGACTTCTACCCCAAATAAATACACTTTATAAAAACCAACCAATTTCTGGTATTTTGCATTAGCACCCCTTTGGCTGACTAATACAGAATTAGGTACTGAGAAGTGGGGAAGTGCTTTTGCAATTACCAAAATGCTGGAAAGGTTTTTATAAAATGGGTAAGGGGTATTTTTAGAGGAATTGTGAGATGCTTGGTAGAGAAGGCCTACAGTGCTTTGGAAAAACTGTCGATAGTAATATGGACTCTAACAAGACTTTTTATGAGGTCTTAGAAGTAAATAATAAAATTATTATTGGAAACTGGAGGAAAGGCAATCTATGTTTTAAAGTCACAGAGAACTTATCAAGATTAACTCCTGGTGTTTTATGGAAGGCAGAATTTGAAAATGGTGAGCCTGGGCATTTAGCTGGAGAACTTTTCAAAGTAAAATCAGAGAATGTGGCTTGATTTCTCCTTGCATCTTATAGCAAAATGCTAGATGAGAGAGAAGCTGAGGACTGAACTGTTGGGCACAACAGTTCAGTTGATTCTGGAAATTCCAAGCCTCTGGAAACCAAGCTCCCAGATGATAGTGCCCCATTTGAGGACTTAACTAAATTTGGAACTTGCAAATCAGGATTGAAGGTGCAGTTATCTCGGAAAGACTTGTGGAAAGTCTTACTGTCTGATGGCGTGGAACTCTGCTTCCTGTGTGCTAAACCCACAAGCTTTTTGAGGGAGCTGTATGAGGAAAACCACTGTCAGCTTGGACAAAAAAGGACATTGATGGGAGAGATGGAAGGGGAAACAGCTTTAAGAGGAAAACCATGGATGCTGAGATCTGGAATTAAGACATTGCCTTGGGCCAAGAGAGGAACACCACCCATGTGTACAGGGAGGGTGAATTTGCCCAGGCAGTTGAAGAGGGTGGATGTTCCCACACAATATTCAGGGAGAGTTTTGCCACTCCAGGGTACAGAGGGTGAAGCACATTCCTAAAGGATTAGGGTGGTTAAAGTCACTGCCTCATAGGTCTGAGAGGGGTGGACCTGTCCCCTATGGATTAGGGAAGGCCAGGCAGTCAACTCATTGCTCTGAGAAAGTTATGCCTGTATGCCAAAGGCTAGGGGAAATGTTGTCTTCATGCTACTGTACTAGGGGGGGCTTAGACTCTAACCCAAAGTTTGGAGAAAGCATGGCAATCACCCCAACACTCTTGGAGGGTGAGGTCTGGAGCTTGGTTGACATCCAGATACTTGCTGAGGGTGAAAACAAGAAAATGGCCATTGGACAAACCTGTGGAAAGGGTGAGTCCTCATGAGGTCCCAAGGAGAAGAAACTATCGTCTTAAGAATGACTCTCAGTCTTTGACATCTAATGTAGTATGCCCTGCAGGTTTACTGAACTATAGAGGACACATTACTCATGTTTCCCTCCCAATTTCTCCTTATTGTAATGAAAATGTTTATCCTTTGCCCATTTGTGTGCTAGAAGCAGTTAAATTGCTTTGTAAGTTTCAGAGATCTACAGCAGATGGGGCTTTGCCCCAAGATAAACTGTATTTCTTTAAACTGATTATGATATGATTTTGTACTGAGTATTGTTACTGATTTAAGGTTTTTTGAATATTGTAATATCTTTTTGGAATATTAGAAGGTGGAGTGTAGCAGTTTGTCATTGTTTATGAATTCCAAAAATAACTATTGGATTTAGTTTGTAAACTGGTCTGTCAGAGGTATCACTTTTAATTTATTAAATTATGATTAAGAGTTTGATTTCACCACATCAGTAAGGCATTAAGTCCCCACCCTTTATTGGATGGAGACTCACAGAGAAAAGACATGGCAAAGGACAGAGTTGAGAGTTTTGTGCTGAAGCCTGGGAAGTGAACACACAGAAGAAGAACACAGAGGAATAAAGATAGCTCCTTAGACATGGCAGAAGCCCCAGAGAGAGAGACAGAGCTATTCACCTGATAGTCTACAGATGGCCTTGTGGAGAGAGCACAGCAGCTGAGTCTGGAGAGAAATGGAGCCTAGGGAAGAGAGGAACCCAAGAAGCCTGAACTCTTGGCATAATTTGGCATCCATTTTGCCCCAACACATGGCAATAGACTTGGTGAGGAAAGTAACTTATGCTTTATGGCCTGGTAACTGTAAGCTTCTACCCCAAATAAATACCCTTTATAAAAGCAACAGATTTCTGATATTTTGCATCAACAACACTTTATCTAATACAGGCAGGGCTCTTTTTGACAAACTTCCAATTTCTGTTTATCTGTGAATATTTTGAAATCTCCTTCATTTTTGAATGCCAACTTTTCTGGATACAAAATTTTTGGTAGGCATTTTTCTTTTAGTATCTTAACTATGTCACACCACTGCCTTCTCACCTCCATGGTTTCAAATGAGAAATTAGCACTGGATCTTATTGAGATTACCTTACATGTGCTGGATCTCTTTTCTCTTGCTGCTTTCAGTATTCTCTCACTATTTTTTAAAGGAATATGTTTTTAAGATTTTATTTTATTTTTTTTAATTTTTTTTTTATTATGGGTAAAAATCAAAATTCTCACAATACATACAAACATTTGCAAAATGATATATAAATATATATGCATATATGTGTATTTGCTTACAAAAATGTTATTTTTATATATATATATATATATATATATATATATATATATATACACATACATATATTTTAAGAGGTGCTTCTTGCAATGCAAGAAATTATAACAATGAGGTGGAGCCAGTAGCCACTTGACAGTTTTTGGGTAGGGAGGGGATGAGCAGTTGAAGATTTTATTTTATTTAATTTTTATTCTTTTTTTTATTCCCCCCTCCCCCAGATGGTTCTCTCATCTGTCTGCTCAGTTTTCATTTGCCTTTCCCAAGGAGGCACCTGGAACCAAACCCAGGACCTCACACATGAGAGGAAAGTGCCCAACAGCTTGATCCACATCCACTCCCCATAGTTTGCTGGCTTGTGGCATCTGCTTGTTGTGGCAGGGACAGAGTCCAGTCCATTGCGGTGGGAGATGGCATCTAAGCTCATTGCAGTGGGAGTCTGCATCTGGTCATCTTCTTTTTTATAGGAGGCACCAGGACCCAATCCCAGGACTTCCCATTTAGTAGGCGGCTGCCCAAGGGGTTGACCCAAAACTGCTTCCATCAGTATTTTGTCTTTGTCTTGAGCATTTGACAATTTAAGTATGTGTTTTGGGTTAGACATGTTAAGATTTAAACTGTTTGGAGTAGCTGTACTTCCTAGACATGTACATCCATGACCTTCATAAGAATAGGGAAATTTTCAGCCATTATTTCCTTCAACACTCCTCCTTCCCCCTTTACCTTCTCTTGTTTCAATAAGATGCCTATAATGTGAATGTTTATGTATTTCTTCTTGTCATTGAACTCCCTGAGTTCCTGCTGAATTTTTTTTCTCTTTTTTTAAAATAAATTTTTAATTGAAGTATATCATTTATACATGACATGCATAAAAAATAAGTGTATAGTAAAGATTGTGAACTTACAAAATAAACATACATAACATTATATGGGGGTCTCATACATCACCCCTCCACCAACATTTTGCATTGCTGTGAAACATTTGTTACAAATTATGCAAGAGCATCATCAAAATACTACTAGTAACTATAGTCCCTAGCTTACATTTGGTGTATTTTCCCCCTAATGCACCCTATTTTTTAAAAATACATTTTGTTACAGAGGTTGTGAACTGGTAAAACAATCATACCCACGTGTAGAATTCCCATACAACACCCCTTCACCAACACACCAGACCGTGCTGGAACATTTGTTATTAGATTATGAGATAATATCATCAAACTATTACCACTAACCATGGTCCATAGCATACTTTTGGCACACTTTTTCCATACACCTCCATTATCAACACAGTACATCTTTGGCATTGAGGCAAGAATATTATAGTATTGCTGTTAACCACAGTCTGTAGGTTGCACCAATTGTAGTTTTCCCATGTTTCTCCACATTCCCACCACCCTGCAATAGTGATGTACATCTACTCCAGCTCACAGAAGGGCACTCTAGCATTTGTACTCTCAACCACATTTCTCATCCACCTCTGGGTTCACTGTGTTATTCAGTCCCTAAATTATCCATTAGCTTTCTTTCAATTGACATTTACTTCCTCAGACTACCCTTTTCAGCCACAATCCCATTTATAAACCAGCTGCTACTCAGTATAATGTGTGACCATCAGCTCTATCCATGTCCACACTTTTACAGTCATGTTAATTAAAGCTTCTACATACATTAAACATCAGTAGTTCTTCTCAATCCTACTCTTATCTCCTAATAACCTATACTCTAAATTTTAACTCCATGTGTTTATTCTTCATATTTAGTTCATATTAATGAGACCATGCAATATTTGTCCTTTTGTGTCTGGCTTACTTTGCTTAGTATAATGTCTTTAAGGTTCATCCATGTTATCACATGTGTCCCAATTTCATTTCTTCTTGCTGCAGCACAGTATTCCATTATATATGTATATACCAGGTTTTGCTTATCCATTCATTGGTTGATGGACACTTGGGTTATTTCCATCTTTTGGCAATTGTGAACAACGCTGCTATGAACATCGGTGTGCAGATGTCTGTTCGTGTCATAATTTTTAGTTCTTATAGATATATTCCTAGTAGAGGAATTGCTGGATCATATAACAATTCTAGATTTAGCTTCTTGAGGAACTGCCGAACTGTCTTCCTTGGAGGCTGCACCATTTTACACTCCCACCAACAGTGCGGGAGTGTTCCTATTTCTCCACATCCTCTCCAGCACTTACTGTTGTCTGTTTTTTTCCCCAATAATAGCCATTCTATGAGGTGTTAGATGATATCTCATTGTTGTTGTTTTAATTTGCATTTCCCTAATAGCTAGTGATTTGGAACATTTTTTCATGTGCTTTTTGGCCATTTGTATTTCCTCTTTGGAGAAATGTCTATTTAAATCTTTTGCCCATTTTTTAATTTGATTGCTTGCTCTTTTATTGTTGAGTTGTATGATCTCTTTATGTAGAATGGAAATCAAACCCTTATCAGATATGTGGTTTCCAAATATTTTTTTCCCATTGAGTGGGTTGCCTTTTCACTTTCTTGATGAAGTCCTTTGAATCACAGAAGTGTTTAAGTTTGAGGAAGTCCCATTTATTCATATTTTCTTTCATTGTTCATGCTTTCGGTGTAAGGTTTAAGAATTGACCACTTTCCACCATGTCTTAGAGATGTTTCCCTATATTTTCTTCTAGGAGCTTCATTGTACTTGCTTTTATATTTAGGTCTTTGATCCATTTTGAGTTCATTTTTGTATAAGGTGTGAGATAGGGGTCTTCTTTCTTTCTTTTGGCTATGGATATCCAGTTCTCCCAGTACCATTTGCTGATCAAACTGTTCTTCCCAGCTTGGTGGGTTTGACAGTCTTGTCAAAAATCACTTGGCCATAGATATGAGGGTCTGTTTCTGAATCATCAGTTCGGTTCCATTGGTCTATGTGTCTATCTTTTTGCCAGTACCATGCTGTTTTTACCACTGTAGCTAGGTAATATGATCTAAAGTCTGGAAGTGAGAGTCCTCCAACTTCACCCTTTCTTTTTAAGATGTTTCTGGCTATTCAGAGCCTCTTACCCTTCCAGATAAATTTGATATTTGTGTTTTCTATTTGTTTAAAAAAAGCTGGTGGAATTTTTATTGGGATTGCATTGAATCTGTATATCAATTTGGGTAAAACTGACATCTTAATGATATTTAGTCTTCTAATCCATGAGCATGGAATGTTCATCCAATTATTTAGGTCTTTTTAAAATTTCTTTTAGCAATGCAATATAGTTTTCTGAATACAAGTGCTTTACATCCTTGGTTAAGTTTGTTCCTAAATATTTTATTATTTTAGTTGCTATTGTAAATGGAATTTTTTTCCTGACTTCTTTCTCAGATTGCACATTACTAGTGTATAGAAACACCACTGATTTTTGTGAATTGATCTTGTATCCTGACACTACTGAAATCATTTATGAGCTCTAGCAGCTTTGTTGTAGATTTTTCAGGACTTTCTAGATATAGAATCATATCATCTGCAGATAGTGAAAGTTTTAATTATTCCTTTCCAATTTGGATGCCTTTTATTTCTTTTTCTTGCCTGATTGCTCTAGCTAGAACCTCTAGCAATATATTGAACAACAGTGGTGACAGTGGGCATCCTTGTCTTGTCCCTGATCTTAACAGGAAAGCTTCCAGTCTTTCACCATTGAGTACAATGTTAGCTGTGGGTTTTTCATATATGGTCTTTATCATGTTGAGAAATTTTCCTCAAATTCCTATTTTTTGTAGTATTTTTATCAAGAAAGGATGCCATATTTTGTCAAATGCTTTTTCTGCATCAATCAATAAGATCATGTGATTTTTCTTCTTGGATTTATTAATGTGGTGTATTATGCTGATTGATTTTCTTGTGTTGAACCAATCTTGCATGCCTGGTATAAAATCCACTTGATCATGATGAATAATTCTTTTTTTTTTTTAATTTATTTTGTACTTTTAATAACTGAAAACATGAAAACATAAGCAATAAAAAACTAAAAAGTAAACACAGATGAATAAATATATACATTTCTCAATTAAATGTAATGGATACATGTAAATTTTTTTGTTGTTTTGTTTTTTGTTTGTTTTTATTGTTTTTGTGTGTGTGTGAATCAAACAATATATTACACAATATATTTGGTTCATAGTAATGCATTCATACAGTATTTGTCCTTTTGTGTCTGGCTTGCTTCACTCAACATAATGTCCTCCAGATTCATCCATGTTGCCATATGCTTTATGACTTCATTTCTTCTTACAGCTGCATAATATTCCATCGTGTGAATAGACCACAGTTTGTTTATCCATTCATCTGTTGATGGACACCTGGGTTGTTTCCAACTTTTGGAAGAGCTTGAGTAAGATTAGTATTAAATCGTCTTTGAATGCTTGGTAGAACTCACCTGTGAAACCATCTGGTCCTGGGCTTTTCATTTTGGGGAGCTGTTTCAATCTTTTTACTTGTGATTGGTTTGTTGAGGTCTTCTATTTCTTCTAGAAGAAATCTCTTTACTTGTGATTGGTTTGTTGAGGTCTTCTATTTCTTCTAGGGTCAGTGTAGGTTGTTTGTACATTCCTAGGAAGTTTTCGATTTCATCTATATTATCTAGTTTTTTGGCATAAAGTTGTTATTAGCATACTCTTATAATCTCTCTACTTTCTGTGGGGTCAGTAGTAATGTTCCCATTTTCATTTTTTATTTCATTTATTTGCATTTTCTCTCTTTTTTTCTTAGTCAGTCTAGCTAAGTGTTTGTCAATTTTGTTAATCTTGAAGAACCAACTTTTGGTTTTGTTAATTCTCTCTATTGTTTTTTGTTCACAATTTCATTTATTTCTGCTCTGATCTTTGTTATTTCATTCCTTGTACTGGTTTTGGGATTAGTTATTATCTTCTTTTTTAATGTAAGCATTGAGGGCTATAAATTTTCCTCTCAACACTGCCTTCACAGCATCCCATTGGTTCTGAAATGTTGTATTCTCATTGTCATTTGTCTTGAGATATTTATTGGTTTCTCTTGAAATTTCTTCTTTGACCCACTGATTACTTAAGAGTGTATTGTTTAATCTCCATGTATATGTGAATTTTCACTTTTTCTGCCACTTGTGGATTTCCAACTTTATTCCATTATGATCAGAGAAAGTGCTTTGTATAATTTCAATTTTGTTGAATTTTTTGAAATCTGCTTTGTGACCCAACATATGGTCTATCCTGGAGAAAGATCCATGAGAACTTGAAAAGAATGTATATTCTGCTGTTTTGGGGTACAATGTTAAGTATATGTCTATTAGGTTTAGTCCATTTATCATATTATTCAAGCTCTCTATTTCTTTATTGATCTTCTGCCCAGATGTTCTATCCAATGCTGAGAGTGATGTATTGAAGTCTCCAACTATTATTGTAGAGATGTCTATTTCTCCCTTCAGTTTTGCCAGTGTTTGCCTCATGTACCTTGGAGCATCCTTGTTAGGTGCATGTACTTTTATGATTGTTATTTCTTCCTGGTGAAACATTCCTTTTATTAATATGTAATGTCCTTCCTTGTCTCTTGTGATGGTTAGGCTGATGTGTCAACTCAGCCAGGTAATTGTGTCCAGGTGTTTGTTCCAGCAAGCACTGGGCTAATTGTAATACAAGAGCATTTATGGACTTCGATCACCAGGGAGTTTACTGTGTGGATGGCTGATTACATCTGCATCAATCGAGATTGCATCATCAATGGGGGACGCTTTTATCCAATCATTTGAAATCCTTAAAAGGGGAAGTGATTTCAACATTCAGAGAGAATTTCCCAGCTCATCGTTGGACAGCCAACTTCTCCCAGAAACTCATCAAGGACCTTTCATCAGACTTTGATCGGAGTCCCTGGTTTGCAGCCTGCCTGCAGAACCTGGACTTGTGCTTCCTCATGGTTGCGTGAGAGACTCTTTTAAAATCTCATATTATTGACAGATATCGCCTGTTGATTCTGTTTCCTGAGAAAACTCTGACTAATACATCTCTAATAACAGTTTTGCTTTTTTTTTTAATTTTTTTATTTATTTTTATTGTGGGTAAAAAATCAAAATTCTCACAATACATACAAACATTTGCAAAATGATATATAAATATA
>JAKSZT010054127.1:387100-415937 GCA_026826555.1 Tolypeutes matacus
GGCTGATTCCAACTTTTGGCAATGGTGAACAATGCCGCTATAAACATTGGTGTGCATATATCTGTTTGTATTTTTGTTTTCAGTTCTTCTGGGTATATACCCAGTAGTGGAATTGCTGGATCATACGGAAGATCTATTGCAAGTTTTCTGAGGAACCGCCAAAAAAAATCAAAATTCTCACAATACATACAAACATTTGTAAAATGATATATAAATATATATGCATATATGTGTATTTGCTTACAAAAATGTTATTTATATTTTTGACACTTATAATTAATGTTACTGATACAGTCATCATTACAAGACTCTCTTCCAAACCTCTTTCTCCTGTCTTTTATTTTCAGGCTGTAACACTCCGTTTAGTATTTCCTGCAGAGCTGGTCTTTTTCTTATAAACTCTCACAGTTTCTGTTTATCTTTGAATATTCTAAACTCACTCTTATTTTTGAAAGATAATCTTGCTGGAGATAAAATTCTTGGCTGGCAGTTTTACTTTTCCATTTTCTTAAATATATCATACCACTGCCTTATTGCCTCCATGGTTTCTGATGAGAAATCAGCACTTAATTTTATTGGGTATCCCTTATAGGTTATGCATTGCTTTTCTTTTGCTGCTCTCAGAGTTCTCTCTTTGTCTTTGGAATTTGACATTCTGATTAGTATGTGTCTTGGTGTTGGTCTATTTGGATTTGTTCAGATAGGAGTACATTGTGCTTCTTGGACACCGACATCTATGTCTTTCAATAGGGTTGGGAAATTTTCTACCATTATTTCTTCAAATATTACTTTTGCCCCTTTTCCCTTCTCTTTTCCTTCTGGGACACCCATGACATGTATGTTTCCACATCTCTTGCTGTCATTTAGTTCCCTGAGACCCTGTTCAATTTGCTCTATTCTTTTCTTCATCTGTTCTTTTGTATGTTTGTTTTTGGAGGCCATGTCTTCGAGCTCACCAATCCTTTCTTCTGCTTCTTCAAATCTGCTGTTATATGCCTCCAGTGTATTTTTAATTCCATTTATTGCACCTTTCATTCCCATAAGGTCTGCTAACTTTCTATGTATGCTTTCAAATTCTTCTTTGTGCTCATGCAATGTCTTCTTAATATCCTTAATCTCTTTAGCCATCTCATTGAATTTATTAAGGAGATTTGTTTGAACATCTATGCTGTCTCAACTCCTTTATGTCATTTTCAGGCTTCTCTTGTTCCTTTAACTGGGCTATATCTTCCTTTCTCTTGGTATGGCTTTTAATTTTTTTTTTTTTTTTTTTGGTGTTTTCACATCTGGTTTGTTAGATGTATTTATTCTGGGGGCAGATTATCCCTTTAGTTTAGGGCTTTCTTATCTTTTCTCACTTTCTGACTGTGTAGTAGGAGCCAAGGATGTTGTTGGTGCTGGAAGCTATGGAGGCTGAAGCTGCCCACGTAGCCCTAGGAATTGATGAAGCTTCTCCCATCTTTTTCCTCTGTCAGGGGTAAGGACAGAGCTGTAGCTGTGTATAATAATCCAATTTGGACAGGAAAAGACTGTTTGTAGCTGCCCAGAGAGACTGATGAATCTTCACAGCTCTTCCTCCCCTACCTTGGAGATGGAGCTATAGTTGTGGGCAGCAATTTATGCCATGTTGGTCCAAAATGACCACAGTTTCTCAGGTAAACTTATGTAACACCAGACCCCCTCCCTGCTGAGGGATAATTGACCCTCTGGTGTGCCCAACAATCTAATCTGTGTGGACCAAATATGCCTGCAGTTGCCCTGAGAAGCTGAGGGGGTACTGTCCCTTCTGCCCTTTAAGGGTGGAAACAGAACCACCAATGTCCAATAGTTCAGTCACTGTAGGCTGAAAGTACCCACTGTTGCCCAGAGTGGCTGAAGAAGGACCAGACTTCTCCTAGCTTATTGGATGGTGGGGGTGTTTCTACAGGCACCCAACAGTTCAGTTCTTTTAGCCCAAGAATACCTGCCATTGCCCAGACAGGCTCCTCCTACCCTATTAGGGCATGGGGTTGGATACACAGGCACCCAACAGATCAGTCCCTGTAAACCGAAAGTACATGCCACTGTCTGGAGAGGCTTGGGAGACACCAGTCCCCTCCTATCCTATTGGGGGGTGAGGGAAGATCCACAAGTACCCACCAGTCCAGGCTGTGTGGGTTAAATCAGCTGCAGTTACCCAAAGAGACTGGACAAACACAGTCCATCTCTTGTCCTATTGGGGATAGGGGTGGAGCCACAGGTGGCCAACGGTCAGGTTTGTGCAGGTAGAAAATGCCTGCAGTTGCCCTGAGAGGCTGAGGGAACACAAGCCCCCTCCTATCCTATAGGGGGACAAAGGTGGAGATGGACTCGAAAGCATTCAAAAAACCAGTTTGTGTGGGCTGAAAACTCCTGCTATTGCCCGAGAGGCCGAAGATACGCAGTGCCTCTCCTACCTTACTGGGGTGCTGGCATGCAGCCCCAAGTAACTGACTATTCAGTCTGTGCTGGCAGAGAGCACTTGCAGATGCCTGTAGAGCCTGGTGCAAGTCCCACCAGCTTCCTCTCTGCTGGAAGTGGGGCTGGAGCTTAGTCTAGGGCTGCAGTCCTATCTTGGTGGAAAGAAGCCAGTCCCAAACTTCACTGGATTTTCAGTCAGCCAGGTTTCCTTTCATGCCGGGGGTGGAGTCAAAATGGCAGCTACCGGACTCTTTCCAACTTGGACAGGCTCAAACCTTAGCTCTTTCTAGGATTATACTTTAGCCAGCTGAGTCCACTAATCAGTAGCTGAGGTTGGTGGACAACTGTCTCTTCCTCCACCATTAATGGGTAATGGGACTTCTAACTCCAGCCACAGAATAGTTCCTGACACAGCTTGTGCAGCTAGAGTAAGATGGGCACTGGCCTCTGCGGTGTGGCTTGCAGTTTCCCAGAGTGGTTGTGCAGGTCTCCCCAGCTTTCTCCCTGATAGATTTGGGGCTGGAGTTTAGGCTAGAGCTGCAATCCGACCTGGGTGGAACGAAGCCAGTCCTTACCAGCACTGTGATTTTCAATCAGACAATCTTCCCCTCAGGCAGAGGGTGGAGTTAAAATGGTGGCTATCAGCCTCCTTCTGATCTGGACAGGCTCAAAGTTTAGTTGTTCCTAGGATTATATTTTAGCCCGCCGAATTCACCAATCAGTAGATATAATCGGTGCCACACAGTGTCTTCTTACCCTGGTTTTTGGGAAATGGAGCTTCCAACTCCAGCCACAGAATAGCTCCCGAGGTGGCTTGCACCACAGGCACCGACCTCTGTGGCATGGAGGGCTCCACTCACGAATCCTCTCTGCGGATGGACAGTCTCCTCCTTCCATACTTTCAACAAATATTGAAGGATGCTCTTCTGGTCTCTTGGGGCCCCCAAACAGGTGCTTTAGGTAGCTCTGGGTGATTACCAACTGCCCTGCAACACGAGCAGACTCCAGGAACTCCTCATTCTGCCGCTATCTTGGCTCCTCCTCCTGCTCAATTTTTAAAAATTTTTAATCTGTCTTTTCTTTAATATGTTTGATTTCAGATGTTATAGCTTCAACATCACTAATTCTTTCATCCACTTTTTCAAATCTGTTATTATGTGCTTCCATCATATGTTTAATTTCTTGCATTTTGCCTTTCATCACCATCAGAAATGTTATCTTTTTAGGTATTTTTACAATTTCTTCTGTATGTTCTCCCAGTGTCTTCTTAATATCCTTTATCTCTTCCTTCACTTCATTAAGTTGATTCATGATATTGTTTGGACATCCTTGATAAGTTGTTTCACATTCTGCATCTACTCCTGCTTTTTAGATTGTTCATAAGTCTGGGCCATTTATTCTTGTTTCTTAGTATGGCTTGTAATTTTTTGTTTGTGTATAAGCATCTGTTTATCTTGGTGGGCTTATTCAGTTGGTTAGTTTCTCCTTCTAGTCTATTATTTTATTTCATTTTTCTTAGTATTAAGAGTCCTCTTTCATACTTATTTCCACTTACTCTATATTTTTTTAGTTGTCCATGTTCCCCCCAAATATATCAAGCCCATAAAATTGAAAGAAGGAAGAAGAGATAAAGAATGAAAAACGGATGGAAAAAGAAACATAAAAAAGACAGGAAAATATTTTGTAATAAGTGTGAAAAATAAAAACATAAAAAGGAGTATGAAGGGAAGCGGCTGTGGCTCAATCAGTAGGGCTCCCGTTTACCATATGGGAGGCCCTGGGTTCGGTTCCCGGGGCCTCCTGGTGAAGGCAAGCCCACCTGCACGGCGTGGTTAGCTGACCCAGCGAGCACAAGCAGCAAGGGGGGGATAAATGAATAAATAAATAAATAAATCTTAAAAAAAAAAAAAAAGGAGTATGAAAACAAATGGTGGCAGAAAAAAAGAAACAGAAAAGAGTAAAATTAAATAAAAGACCAGAAAGATGAGTAGGGAAGAAAGAAAATGAAGACAAAATAAGAGGTGGTAGAACAAAAGAAAAGAAAGAGGGAAAAAGGAAAGAAAGAAAAGAAATAATATAAGGGGAAAGAAGTAAAAGGAAGGAATAAGAAAAAAGCAGGCTCTCCTCTCAGGCCATTGCAACCATCTCAGGCTGCCAGTGCTCACCAATCAGTCACCCCATGACATGCAAAAGAACACCATCTAAGTTCTCTGTCATGAGGCTCCTAGTTTCATAGGTCTCCTTCCCCCGGGGACCTGGATGGGTTTCTGACAACCTGCTGGATCGCTCTCTGGATCCCTTCTCTTCTGGGCCATTTGGGCAAATTATGGCTCATCTGCTGCCTATCCCCAACCCCCTTTCCCTCAGGCAGGTTGGGCACCTGACAGTTTGCTGGCTGTCTCTGCTCCTCTCTCACTTGGACTGTTGTGTGCCTGACAGCCCATCCTCTTACTGACCCAGTTCCTGTCTCTCAAAGGATGAGAGTGACAGATTGCCTGATTGGCTCCCCTTTATCCTTTCCCTGGAACTGCTTTTCCTAGGCATCTCTCCTTTTCCTGGGAACTGGCTGAGATCCAGTTTGCCAATACCATTTTCCCTTCCCCTCTAATCCTCTGCCTCCTGCATCAGTTGGGTGCCGCTCCCAGACCTATTTTCCCCACAACTCCCCCACCTTGAGAGCCTGCTGGGCATCAGGATATACCCCTGATCACTTGGTGACTTTCCTCAGTTGAATGTCAGTCTTCCAGTTGAATCACTTCCCTGGATTCCCTTTCCCTCTGAGCCAACTGGGTGCTGACTTCCCTGCCCTACCTCCAATGGCTTCCTTCTCCCCTGGGCAACTGGGTTCCCCCTCTCTAGCTGTCCTTTTTGATTGCACCATGGTCTTGTAGCTTCCCTTCTGCCAAGTAAACCTGCATACCTCCCTGCAGTTTCTGGAGGAGGAGTGCAGCCTGCCATTCCCTCCTCTGCCATCTTGGAAGTCTTACTATTATGTTGGGTTTTATAAAGGGGATTTATTTGAGGTAAAAGATTACAGTTTCAAGGCTTGTAATGTCCAAATTAAGGCAACATCAGAGATGTTTTCTCAACAAAGGCAGCTTCTGTTGATCCTAACATCCTGCCATGTAGCAATAAGGCAAAACAATGGGTCTGCTGAACCCTCTCTATTTTCTCCTTGAACTTAGCTGTGACCAACCAGTCATCTCTCCCTGGACTTCGTCTACTTAAATCTCTCTTGAACTCAGCTGTGGACTGATCTGGAGACCTTTCTCTCATATGTCTGGGTCAAATATGTCTGTTTCCTTTTTCTCTGTGCATGTCTCTCTCTTTGTGTCTCCATTTATATCAGACCAAGCAAGAGTGTGGAGACCCAAACTGTCTAATGCCTCACTGATAATATCCAATAAAAGAACCCACATCCAAAAGAATGGCTAAGTTCAAAAATATAAACTTCTTTGTTTTGGAGAGATTCATAAAATTACTTCAAACTGTCACATAGACCTAACAGAAATATATAAAACAATGAACCACAAAACAGTAAGATATAATACTTCTCAAGTGTTCATGGATAATTCTCCAGGATAAACCATATGCTGAGTCAAAAACAGGTTTCAGTAAAGTTAAAAACATTGAAATTATACAAAACATTTTTTCTTATCATAATGTAATGAACCTGGAAATCAGTAGCAGGCAGAAAAATGAAAATGCACAAATACATGGAGGTTAAACAACACACTCTTCAACAATCAGTGGGTCAAGGAAGAAATTGGAGAGAAATCAGGAAATATCTCAAGAAGAATGAAAATGTGAACAGAACATATCAAAACCTGTGGGACACAATGAAAATAGTGCTAAGAGAAATTTATAGACCTAAACATTTACATTAAAAATTAAAAAGTATCATAATCAGAGACTTAACTGCACACCTAAAAGAACAACTAAAAGAACTTCAAACTATTCTTAAACCAAGCAGAAAGAAATAACAATAATTAGATCAGAAATAAATGAAATTGAGACCAAAAAACAATAAAAAATCAATAAAACCAATTGTTGCTTCTTCAAGAATATAAAATTCAACAAACCCTTAACTAGATGGATAAAGAAAAAAGGAAAGAAGATTGAAATAAATAAAAATCAAATATGAGAGGGGGATATTAGTATTGATCCTAGAGAAATAAGAAAGATCACAGGGTCATGCTATGAGCAACTGCAAGCCAACAAATTAGAAACTTTGATGAAATGGACAACTACCTAGATACACACAAACTACCTACACTGCCACAAGAAGAAACAGAAGATCTCACCAAAACAGTCACAAGCAAACAAATTGAAGTAGTCATAAAAAATCTCCCAAAATATAAAATCCCAGGGTCAGATGGCTTCAAAAGTGAAGTTTACCAATCATTTCAAGAAGAATTACATCAATCTTTTTCAAACTGTTCCAAAAAAATGGAAGAGGAGGAATCACTTGCTAACTCATTCTGTGAAGGCAACATCACCCTAATACCAAAGTCATATAATGTTACTTGAAGAAAAAAAACATTAAAAACCAATCTCTCTAATGAATATAGATGCAAAAATCCTCAAGAAAATACTACAAATTAAATCCAACAGCACATTAAAAGTATTATACCCCAGGATCAACTGAGTTTGTCCCAGGTATGTAAAGGTGGTTCAACACAAGAAAATCAATTAATGTAATACACCACATAACAAATCAAAGGAGAAAAATTACATGATAATCTCAATTGAGGAAGAAAAGTCATTTGATAAAATCTCTTTTCCTTTCTTGATAAAAACAGTTTAAATAATATTAATAGAAGGAAACTTCCTCAACATAATACAAGGCATAGATGCTTAAACAGTCAGCCAACATTGTGCTCAATAGTGAAAGGCTGAAAGCTTTCCCTCTAACATTGGGAACAAGACCAGGATGCCCACTGTCACCATTGTTATTCAACATTGTACAAAAAGTTCTAGCTAGAACATTTAGGCAAGCAAAAACAAAAACATAAAAAGGAATCCAAATTGAAAAGGAAGAAGTAAACCTTTTTTTAAATTTACAGATGACATGATTCTATATTTAGAAAACGTTGAAAAATTGACAATGAAATTATTAAAGCTAATAATCAAATTCAGCAACGTGGCAGGATAAAAGATCAACATGCAAAAATCAGTAGTGTTTATATACAGTAAATATAAACTTTCTGAGAAAAGAATCGGGAAACAAATTTCATTCAAAATAGCACAGAAGAATAAAATAACTTGGAATAAACTTAAAGAGGGATGAAAAATATCTTTATTCAGAAAATTATAAAATATTGCTAAAAGAAATTAAATAAGACCTAAACAAATGGCAGGACACTTCGTGTTCATGAATTAGAAGACAATATATCATTAAATGTCAATTCTATACAAACTGATTTACAGATAAATGCAATCCCAATCAAAATTCCAACAGCCTAATTCACAGTAAAGGCAAAGTCAATTATCAAATTTATTTTGAAGGGAAATGGACCCCAAAAAGCCAAAAATATCTTTAAAAAGAAGGAAGTCAGTGGACTCAAAATTCCTGTGGGCAACATGGGAATCCCAGTGGGTTCCGTGTAATATTTTAGGTAATCTAAGCACCTCTTAAAATATATGTATATATATATATATATAAATAACATTTTTGTAAGCAAATACACATATATGCATATATATTTACATATCATTTTGCAAATGTTTGTATGTATTGTGAGAATTTTGATTTTTACCCATAATAAAAAAATAAAAAAAATAAAATAATAATAATAAAAAAAAATCATATTACAAAGCTAAATGATCAAAAAGGAAAGGAAATGGAATGAAGACAGACATTTAGATCAATATAATTGAATTGAGTGTTCAGAAATATACCCTCACCTCTATAGTCAATTGATTTTTGACAAGGCTACTAAACCCACTCAACTGGGACAGAATAGTATGGTCAACAAATGGTGTTGGAAGAACTGTATCTACATATCCAGTGAATGAAAGAGGACCCCATCTCACTCCCAATATAAAAACTAACTCAAAATGGATCAAACACTTAAATATAAAAGCTAGAACCATACAACTCCTAGAAGAAAGTTTAGGAAAGCCTCTTCAAGATCTTGTGGTAAGATGTGGTTTCTTAGATCTTACACCCAAAGGACAAGCAATGAAAGAATATATAAGTAAGTGGGAGTTTCTCAAAATTAAATAATTTTGTGCTTCAAAAGTTTTTGTCTAGAATGTGAAAAGGCAACTTACTCAATAGGAGAAATA
The DNA here is from genome assembly GCA_026826555.1 of Tolypeutes matacus. Classification (NCBI taxonomy): domain Eukaryota; kingdom Metazoa; phylum Chordata; class Mammalia; order Cingulata; family Chlamyphoridae; genus Tolypeutes; species Tolypeutes matacus. The sequence goes on from JAKSZT010054127.1 coordinate 395,831, forward strand.
TTTGGAAGTCATATATCCAGTAAGGATATATAGAGGACATACAACTCAGCAGTAAAAAGACAAATGACCTAATTAAAAAATGGACAAAAGACATAAAGAGATGTTTTTCCAAAGAGGAAATACGAATAGAAAAAACAAGATGTTTAACATCACTAGCCATTAGGGAAATGCAAATCAAAACTACAGTGAGATATCATTTCACTCCTATTAGAATGGCTACTACTAAAAAAAGAGAAAAAACTACAAGTGTTGGAGAGGATTTGGAGAAATAAGATTGCTTATTCACTGTTGGTGAGAGTTTAGAATGGTGAAGCTGCTGTGGAAGACTGGTCATTCCTAAGGAAGTTAAATATAGATCTTCCATGTGATCTGGCAATCTCACTACCTAGAAGAACTGAGAGCAGGGACACTAACAGACATTTGCACATAGATGTTCATAGAGACATTATTCACAATTGCCAAAAGACTGAAACAACCCAGGTGTCCATCAACTGATGAATGGATAAACAAATTGTGGTTTATACATACGATGGAATATTACTCAACTGCAAGAAGGAATGAAGTCATGATCATATGACACCACGGATAAACTTTGAGGACATTATATTGAATAAAGCAAGTGTCTTAGTTTGCCACAGGGCTGCTGAAGCAAAGTACCAGAAATGGTTTGCTTTTATAATGGGGATTTAATTTAGAGGAAAAGCTTATAATTCCAAGGCCATAAAATATCCAAATCAAAGCACTACCAGAGATGCTTTCTGAACAGTCAGCTAATCAGAGTTGGCTACATTGGACCAGCAGATGACTCTTTGTGCATATAACTGATGTTATGTGCATCAGAAGAATGGTGCTTAGAAAAGTTTCTTTTGTCTATAGAAAGTGATATAATGTGTAGTGGTGTATTTGTATATTTTAATGTACAGCATCTGCACTTTGCTTGCCTTGATTAACATAGAATAAAGAAATGAATTGAACCATGAAAAAAAATGATCTTCATTTCCTGCCTTGTGCCAAAGATGGAAGCTGATCTCTGCTGATGTCTCCTCTGCCTTCCCTCCAGAACCTACCATTTCTCAGAGCTCAGCTATGGGCAACAAGGCAGAGGGCTTGTCCTTTTCAGGGCCTACTCTATCAATCTCAGCTGCTCTGCTTTCTTCCCCAGTTCAGCTATGGGCTATCAAGTATATGACTCATCTCTTCAGCCTTGAGCTGCTTCAGGGGCCCAACCTCTTGGGGGCTTCGTGCTTCAGGTTTGGCTTCTAATGATCCTCAAGTCCTTTGGCTTCTAATGATCCTCAAGTCCCCTTTCTCACATGGGCAGGTCAAAATTGTGACTTCCTTTCCCTGTGTCTGACTCTCTGTGTTTCCATTTATATTAAGCTTCAGTAAGAGGGAGGAGACCCAATCTGAATCATGCATCACTGTAGTCCAATTAAAAAGAGCCTCACACCCACAGGAATAGGTTAGTTCAAAAACATAATCTATATTTGGGATTTACCAAATTCAAACTGTCACAGCAAGCCAAACACAAAAGGACAAGTATTGTATAATTTTTTTCACTAATATGAACTAAATATTAATATAATGAGCAAACTCAGGGAGTTAATAGCTAGAATATAAATTACCAGAAGATGGAATGAGGATATAGAATGGGACACTGAGTATTAATTTGTGCAGATTTTGTAATAAGGTTGATTGTAAATTTTTAGAAATAGATAGAAGTGATGATACGGCATTATAGTGATTATAATTAGCAGCACTAATACATGGGCATGAAAGTGATTGAAATGGAAAGTTTAAGATTGTGTATATAATTAGAAAGAAAGATAAAGGATGAAACATGAGATTATAATAGGGGTTCTTAACTTTTTTTGTTCCACAGACCCTCTTGCCATTCATGTGAAAACCACAGACCACTTACTAAGTCCACAGTATACTGTATATTATTTAATAAATATACCACACCTGCACCAACACGTCCCCACAGGAATAATGGTTTTTTAAAAAATTTCAATTCAAGCTCATGGACCCCTTGTTAAGAACCCTTGCTGTATAGCATAGTAGATCCTGTTGTGGACAATGAGTGTGGTTAATAGTGCAAATATAAGAATGTTCTTCCATGAAAGAGAACAAATGTACATTAATGTTACAAGGTGCTAATAATAGGGTGATGTTTGAACAAAAATACAACTAAAGCAAACTATGTACTGTAAGAAATAATAATATATTAATATTCTTACATCAATTGTAAAAAAAAAAAAACGGTATTATGTTAAATGAGAGAAACCAGAAACAAAGTACTACATATTGTTTGACTCCATCTACACAAAGTGTAAATACAAATAAATTCAATAAGACAAAATCAGATTAGCAGTTACGTATGGAAGAGGAGGAATTTGAGACTACTAAAGGGTAGGAGTCTTTTCTTTTTGGAGTAATGAAAATGCCCTAATATTGATTTCAGTGATTAATGCATATCTCTGTGGTTATATCAAAGACCATTGGTTGTATGTTTCAGATGGATTGTATGATTTGTGAACACATTTCAATAAAATTGATTTTAAAAAAGAAGTGTCAAATATTTTGGGAGCTTTGAAAAGGTACATGCATTCCTGAGGGTAGGGAATAGACTATATAAAGATACAGGGACCTGTTTCATCAGTGCAGTTTTTAAGGGGCATCTGGGGTTATGTGTGGGTATCCTCTATAAAGTAAAGAAAAATAAATAAATTTTACAATTCTCAGTACTAAAGACAAATGATATTTTTGGTTGTCTTTGAACTTTGGTAGTACTCCATTGACCCAATTACTAAGTAATATGGAAGACTGCAAGATTTGATTGGGCTCCAAGGAATGAAAGGGCATGGAAGCAGGACCAGACTGTGGTTCAGGCAACCCTGCTGTTTGGGTGAGTTATATGAACTTTTAGATGCAATGGTGTCAGTGGATATGTGTTGGTTAAGTTCATGTGTCAGCATGGCTAGGTTGTGGTATCCAGTTGTTTGGTCAAAGAAGTACTGACCTCATTTTTACTGTGAGGGTACTTCATGGGTGTAAACCATTAATCAGTAAATTGTACTTAAGGCTGAATACATCTACAATCAACAAAGGAGATTGGTGTCAGCAATGAGAAAAGTCTCATCTTAATCAGTTGAAGGCCTTGAAGGGAGAACTGATTATTTCAGCATTTAGAAGAATTTCTATCTATAGTTTAGTCAGCCAACTTCTCAGGGGAAATTCAACAAAAGGTTCATTGGATTTCTCATCGTGAAACCTGCCCTTTGGATTTCAGATTTGCCAACCCATGCAGTCATGTAAGCTAATAATTCCTATAACAAATCTCACAATATTTACGTATACATAGCCTATAGACTCCTGGACACCAGATTTCAGCTGGGGAGTATTGCAGCAGCTGGGTGGCAGGCGACATGAAAAAAGGTAAAGGGCCCAACTCAGGAAGCTGCAGTGTGGTACAATGTGGGGAGCCATGGCTCAAGAGAAGCAAATTAATTCCAAGGAATTTCTTCCCCTGCTCAGAAAATGTTGACTTGACAGTGTAAGCCTTTGTGGAGACTTGTGACCTACCATAACACACACTAGTTAAATCCTCTGGTCTGCATGCAGTTCCTAGTACTGCAAGAAAAATGATGAAATGAAGCCCCACTGGAAGAACTAATGAAAAGGCTTTCTCTTTCCAGCATATATCCTGCCACTCATCTTCACTTAACTCATATATTCTACTTATCCCAAACCACCACCATACCAAGCCTTGTCACACTTCCACATCTTAACATAATTGTGTATTTGGCCAATAATATCACACTTTCCCTTGACAAGAAACAATTCAACAGTTACCTCTTTTGAGAAATTTTCTTTATCACCCTCATTAATGTATAATAAATTATTTCCACTATATCTCAAAAATACATCTCAAAAATTTTAAGGATGAAACTTCTGAATTGGTTTTGGAGACTTTGGAATTGTTTTTCTAATTTTATTAGATTATAAACCATTAATGAGTCTATTTACAAAGATCTAGTTGTAACTGAGAGATTGTGGCTTAAACTGGCTTTGAAGATACTCAAAATATCACCATTGGATAATGCTACCAAAATGCTTATAAGAGGCAAGAGTCTGGGTAACAATGTGTGTGATAGAGTTCTGAGGAGTTTTATAGTATAGTAAAGTTGACTTGTACCTAAATATTCTAAATTCATTTGTTAAAGAAAAGGATGAGTTCAAGGCTTCAAAATACTAGATCAAGCACTGCACAAATGACATGAAATTTTCTAGGTAGTCCTGAAAGAAACTCATATTTCCTGTAGCTGCAGATGTGAGATATTTAAAATCAGACCTAGAGTCTCATTTTGTGAGTAGCTAAATTATATCGTAAATTGAATTATCAGCCTTTCAGTGTGTCTACTGTTAAATGAGGGCATGGATTAGGATGGAAAATTGGAATGGATATACATGGGCTGCTGCTGGTGATGGTTGTGTTTCCTTGGTTATTTCATTAATCATACATATTCATTAAATAAACCATTTGTGCAAAGCACTCACCTAAGCCTGCTCTTCAAATAATCTGCTATGATATAATCAAATTTGTGTTTTATTGACCTGCTGCACCAAAAAGAACATGATACAGACAATTCTGAAATCAAGTCTTCATAGGGGCAGAAGGTGAAAGAATTTAATCCTTATGAATTGGGCTCAGAAGCTTGTATGGGAGAATAACATTAGTGAGTGAGGCTTTGGATTGGTCAATTTCTTGAAGCAAAGGTACATGCAAGCAAATTGAGTTACTAAGGGAGGAGGCAAGTGTTATGTGAGACACAAGAAAATCTGTGGCTGTATGGAGGTAGGTGATTGTTCCCCTTCGCCACATTGCCTTGGATTCTATCCAGGGATACAACATAAACACAGTGGTAGTGAATTAAAAAGCAAATAAATAAAGGTGTATATAATGAAATAGAAAGCAAAGGAGAATGACATAAATATCATCTTTATGTATCAGACACTGATACATGAATTTAAATGTGGAGAACAGAGAAAAGAAGTTTGTCTTGATTATGTCTAATTAGTGAGATTGTTTGTTAATTTAGTAATAAAGAAGGCCGCTGCTTTCTTAAAAACAGCAGTTTGCTATTTCCTTGAAATGACATTGATTAACTGGTTTAATCATGGCCTGACAAATTATTAGTAAGAAACATGCCTGACAAATTATTAGTAAGAAACACTGCTACTTGTCTCAAAAGTAATAATTTCCAATAACAAGGATGAAAAGCAGGTGAAGGCTGAAATGCCATTTTAAACCTATGTCTCACAATTTCAATACATGCTAAATTTAAATTGGTGGTGATTTTATTTTACAATGGATCCACAATAGAAATAATATCAGCCTTTACCTTAGAGAACTTATTTTCAGGCAACTGAAAGGATCATGTTGAGATGGTATTTATATGATTTATTTTTATAATAGTTAAAAGGTCAAAACTATAGTCACATGGAAGGAATGATTTTTCTGTTGGGACACTTGGACCTAAATATATAATTTAAACTGCAGACCATCCATAGCATTCAGGAAATATCATAGGAAGACACCAAGTTTACAGATTTTTAAAAAGAAATATGAGGAAAAGGACCAATGATACTATTTGTCTTCAACCCTGACTTTAACACACCTGTCCTTAAACCATATTTAAATATAATTTAACCTAGCATTCCTAAAAAAAATACAGCTTTTAACAGCACTGTAATGGCACTGGTGTGATCCATTTTAGGAAGTTGCATTTCCTAGTATGGTCACAAGGAGTGGTAAAAGAAGATCCTTCCACATAAACACAGAGCTGTCTCTTTGTGCAGTAGACTTTCCTTCACCAAGAAATTTATATTTACAGAATTATTAAAATGACTTTCTGATGGGTGCTAACATGTGCTACAAAGAACCAAAGAACATCATGTTTTTTAACCACTCCATAGGTTCACCCACCTGCCCCTTCACTAGACCTCCTTGTCGCTAATCTTCCAATCTTTCTCTTTCCAGGCCTTTGATCAAATGAGCTATCCATTTGCCATTGCTAATGATTCTGTGTATTTTCTTACTTTGGGCCACATGTCTTTCCACACATAGTGGAAGATCATGTGCAATGCCTGAAACCCTTCCAAATAGGAGGAACTCCCCCTGCCACTCTAGTGTATCAGCAGTCCATTTTTGGCATGTAACTTCATAGCAAGCCAACTCATTTGTGAAACATCTTGATCTTTTATCCTCTTTTGTGAGATGATCATAAGCAATCACTGATGTGGCCAACGGTGAGTGCTAGAGGGGTGGCCATTTGCATTTTATGATAGATTGCTTCTGGGCCTCTCTGACTCTCTGACTTGTTCGATCTGATGGAATGCAGCTCAAGATAGTCATCTCTGGACACAATGTCCCCTGATGCCTGTGGTCTGTTGCTCCTTCTCTACCAGGGCCCCATAGCATGCCAAGGGCTCTTGTTCAATGCTATGGCTTGTTTTGCTTCAGAACCCTAGAGATCTATATATTGATTCCCATATTGGGTTTTTTCTTGAACTCCACACTGTCTTATTTTACCACAGATATGCTGTATTAATCAAGGTTCTCTATGGAAACAGAACTGATAGGAAAAATATATTTACATATGCAAATATTAAAATATTTTGAGATGAGATTTATTATAGGACTTGACTCATATGACCTTGGAGATTGACAAGTCCAAATTCCATAACACAGGCCGCAAGTTGTATATTCTAATGAACATTTTGATGACTTCCACAGGAGAAGCTGCCTGACTGAAGTATAAATAGAAATTTTTCTTTCTAAGGGCTGAAATCATCAGTTATCCCTTTAAGTCCTTCAAAAGATTGGATGAGACTTCTCTCATTGTTGACAGCAATCTTCTTTGTTGATTTTACATGTAATCAGCCATAGATGCAATTAACTGATTAATGACTTAAATTCAGGAAATATCCTTCCAGTAACAATGAGACCAGTGCTCCCTTGACTAAACAAATGAACACCACAACCTGGCCAAATTGACACATGCACTTAACTAACATAACCCACTCCTTGTTGACTTGGCACCCATACACACCTCCTTAAACCATAAGTACTCTTTAAATAAAAACAACAGACATACTTTACCAAACATAATTCACCTGCCCTGTGCACAACCAGAAATGTACTAACCCTTTCCCCAGAAGAAGACACAAGTCATTGGGTAATATTCACTCTTAAACATGATATACTGTAATTAAATACTATTGCATAAAGTTAATAAAATAAAAAGTTATGGAAAGAAGATAAGATAGGGAGGAAAACAAAGATATTTGCTTTATGTGTATATACAAACATAGACTTAACAAAACAAGGCAGAAATTCTCATAACCATGGAAGCAACTCCTGGCTTCTCCTTTCCCTTCTGGGTTCTGTTGACTTCCAGATTCTGGATGCTCCTCCTGGTTTTCTCTCTGTGTAACTTTCCATATAAGGCCTTCAGAAATAGGCCTAATGACCAGTCTGATTGAGCTGAGTCACACCTTAACTGAAAGTAACCTCAAGAGATCCTATTTACAAGAGCTCACACCCACAGGAATGGATTAAGTTTAAGAACATGTTTTACTGGGGTACGTAGCTCCAAGCCACCACAGCATGGAAGTGACAGTGAATCTCTAAGGATGAATGACTTTGCCAAGGATACAAATATAGTATGAGAAAGAAAGAATACTGAGGAGTAAGCCTGTGTAATGGTACCTGCATCAGCCAAAATAGGCCATGCTGTCATAATGAAAAAGCCCAGGTGTTTCAGTGACTTCATACAACAAAGGCTTGTTTCTGACTCATGCAGAATCCCACCCAGGTTCTCCAGTGTTCTCCGGGGTATCTTTTCAACATATGGTACCTCAGAGAGCCAGGATGTACTTCTTATGGCTCTAACATCTCAGCATCTCACTGAGAAAAGAGAAGAGAGAGTTAGAGAACCACACAGTGACTTTTTTTTTTTTTTACCAGGAGGTCCCAGGGATTGAACCCGTGTCCTCCCATATGGTAGATGGATACCCAATCACTTGAGCCATATCCACTTACCTCACACAGTGGCTTTTAACTTCCTCAGCCCAGGAGTGGCAGCCATCACTTCTCACAATCTCTTGGGTAGAACTCATTACATGGTCGTGCCTAACTGAAATTTCTGCCTTCTGGTTGGGTTTGGCCAATGGGAGGCATTGGCAAGATGTTCACAACTTCTGGGTTTCTCCCAGAAGAAGGAAAAAGCTGGATGTTGGTGAGAAGTGGTAATTTTTACCATATCACCCTTTAGATACTAAGAGGAAGATCAAGAAAAATGAGAGGGTAGGGTAGTAGCAGAAAAGTGCAGAGTTGTGAATGCCAAGGGAGAAGGGAGGCTCTAAAAGGAAGAGATTGTTGACTTTAAGAGTGTAACCCACATGATTAGTCAAAGGATTTGTCAACTGTGAGGTCATCAGTGAATATTGAGACACAAGTTTTTGTATGATGACGAACTAACAGATGCAAAACCCCAAGCCTCAGACCTCTCTTCTTCACCCACTTGATTTGGCCAAGCTGAGCCTTTCCTTCCCATTCTAATTTCTTTCTGCCTATCTTAGTCTTCTTTGTGACCTTTCCTTTTTCCCTTATTTCTGGAAACAATCATATCACGTTGTAATACATGATACCATTCCATAGAATGGGAAGAAATATAGCAGCCACCACAGTTTGTTATTGTTGCTGTAAAATTTTAAAAAAGCTAATATTTTAGGGATTATTTATTTTCTCATCTTTAAGACAAATGATTATATATATATATTTTAAAAACCCAAGGAAAGTGACTAGGCACTGTGCCATTTTTTGCGGGGTTGTAGGAGGAAGGAGGAGGGGTGAGATGTTTAGAAGAGATATTACAACCTACCCCTCACCATGGGATGCCTATCAATCTCTGAGCTGGATGTTTCTTGAATTTTTGTTGGATATATTTCCCACTCTCTGACACACAAATGTCTTCAAAAAAGGTTAGTGTATTTGTTACTTCTTGCTCACTGGAACTAATCAAAATAATGCCATTAATATAGTAGGTCTGTGATTTCTTGTGGAAGGACCTAGATTATGCTGTAGGGTTGGAGAGTTGTTATACTCCTGAGGTAGGACAGGAAAGGATGGCCTTACCAGTTGAAAGCAAACATTTTCTGGTAGTCTTTACTAAGAGGTATCAAGGGGGAAAAAAGCATTTTCCATCTGAATAGCTACATACCAGATATCAGGGGAGGTGTTGATTTGCTGAAACAATGATACCAAATCTGGAACAGCAGCTTCTATTGGAGTCACAACCTGGTTTAGTTTATGATAATCTACTGTCATCCTCCAAGATCCATAGGACAAAAGGGAGATTTGGATTGGAAGTGTTGGAAATCACCACCACCACATCCTTCAAATCCTTGATAATGGCACTCATCTCAGCAATACCTCCAGGATGCAGTATTGCTTTTGATTAACTGTGATGCTACGTGGAGGCAGTTGTAGTGGCTTCCAGTTGGTCTTTCATACCATAATAGTCTTCACTCCAGAAATCAGTGAATGAATATGGATATTCTGCCAGTTGCAGACTATGCCAATTCCAATTATGTACCCCAGCTTGGGGGAAACAACCACAGAATGGGTATCAGGACCTACTAGACCCACAATGAGATAGATCTGAGCTAAAACTCAATTATTCACCTGACCTCCTAAGATCCTACTCTGACTGGTGGACCACAGTGACATTTTTGGTCTCCTGGAATTAATGTAGGATCCAAACCAGTATCTATCAATACCAAAAAATGTCTGATCATTTCCTTCTCTCCAATGCACAGTCACTGTAGTAAAGGGCTGTAGGTCCCTTTGGGAAAGGCTTGGAGTAAGATTATAAGTATACATTTTGACAGTGTAGTTGGATCATTCTCTAATCCTTCATTCAAGCGATTCTGGGTTTGCCACTTGCCTGAAGTCAGGGAATTGATTGAGAGACCATGACTTCCTGATTTTGTAATTCAGGTTAGACTTTTGTTAACTTGATGTAGAGCCCTTTAGCTTATACAGATTAAGTTGTTATTTAGTAACCTGCCCATCTATTTCAGTTCTAGGTACCCCATGATCAACCAACCAACACCATAGGTCTCTGCAATTCAGACCATTTTGATTAATGCTTTGACTCTGCTGTCCATTACATTAACAATGCCCTTTTGACTTTAGTGATTAAATGCTACCACTTGGCTCCTGCCTACATGAGATCTGATCATTCACATTTTGTTTAAGGATCCAAGTTCAGTGGCAACTGTACCCACAACAATATCTGAACTATAGATAAGAGCAACCACAGAGAATTTCAGGGATGATGGAGCTGCTCTCACAAATTTATTCTTCACAGTCATGGTGAACAGTGTGTTCTCTGGACATTCTTGGGGTGGGTGAGCAGGTCTTACATAATAAATCAACCCTAACATTACAATATCTCTAATCCTTTGGATCCCATCATCTACATTATACCCAGGCAGTTTTGGCATTTTTAATTTATGTAACTTAGCCAACCTTTTTGTCTATGTTTCAGACAAACAACCTCTTAGAGGCCTTTCTAAAAAAATCTTTTATGATTATTATTATTTTTAAAAAGATACTTAGATTACTTAAATGTTACACAAAAGGTATAGGAATTCCCATATGCCTCACTCCCCACACCTCCCACATCCTCCCACATGAACAGCCTTCATTAGTGTGGCACATTCATTGCGATTGATAAAAGCATCCTGGGGCTTTGTCATTAAGCATAGACTATAGTTCACATTGTAATCTACACTCCCACACAGTTCTGCATGTTGTGTGATGATATAAAATGGTCTATATCTTTAAGCTACAATATTGAATCCAGAATTTGTACTTTTTTGGCCCATATAAATAAATTCATACTGATCCAGCTTTATGCACTTTCTCCCATTTTCCCACAAACTTAATATTCATTAACACAAATACTCATATAATTTCTGTCTGTATAAATACGAAATCGTGCAGTTCTTTTGGAATGTACTACACCTTCTTATGGGTCACATTTTGTATGTCACCATACTGAGCCTGTTAGGATTTCAGTCTCTATAGTCTTGGAAGAAAATGGAAGTGGTGGGGGTTGTATCATGAGAGGAATTACCAGTATCTTGCAAGCCAACCACCTCAGGTCATTCTATAACAGTTTCACCTTTTGAAACCAGGTTAATCTCTTCAGATAGAGGTATGTAGGCCATTTCCTCTGGAAAGGCCTTGAGGGTTTATCAAGGAAAGAGAGGGTTATCAGGAACAGGAAAGGTTAGTCTCTCCAGGTGGAAGATGGATGGATAAACCCTCTAGGCACAATGGAGGTCAGATGGCTGCTACATCACATCAGACCATTACAGGGTTATCTGGCAAATAAGACTCAACAGAAGCTAAGGTTTCAATCATTTCATCATTATCAGCACATATATCCCCATTCCATTTTTCAGGATCACATTCCTTCACAATTAAAGCCCTCCCTTTAACAGCAGACACCATGCAAGTTTGGAAATTATGTATGTAGTTTACAGAAATCTCAAGTCAGAAGCTACAATAAATAAGAGTTCTTTTCAGGGCATTCATCGAAACTTTAATGCTCTTTATGTGTTGCTTGATCTAGGTATTTAAAGCCTTGAGCTCATCCCTTTCTATAACAAATGATTTCAGCAATTTAGGAAAAACAAGCCAACATCAAGATTTTTATATCGACAAAAGTCTGTAGAGATATCACATATGCTGTCTTACTTATAAACATTTGAATAGCAATATCCAGTGGTGACAGTTTGTGTTTCTCTATTGCCAGTTCACCTCATCAATAATCAGTGACCTCCTGATCTTTGAAAATAGAGTCAGTTTCTTCTTTTTTAAAACAATTAATTGAAGTATATCATTCATACATGGGTGTACATTTAAAAATAGGTATATATTAAAGGTTTTGAACTTGCAAAAAACATGTGTAACAATATACAGGGCTCCGATATATCACCCCACCACAAATACCTTGCATTTTTGTGAAACATTTGTAATAAATTATCAAAGTATTAGCACTAACTACAGTTCATATCTTACATTTGGTGTATTTTCTCCCAACCCACCCTATGATTTTTTCATAAACCACATGATTTATCTAAAGTTTACAATCAGTGGCATTTGGTATAATCACAGAGTTTTGCATTCATCACTTCAATTGATATTAGAGCATTTTCATTCTCCAAAAAAACCCACAATAATACCTATATATGAGCGCTACTGATTACAAATCCTATGATATTCTTTCACCATTTCTATTCATTTCTAAACCTTTACAAACAAATTTTTACCAAATTTGCATAGAGTAAACCTCAGCTTTTCATTCTCTAACCACATTCTATTTTAAGGTGATGTATATTCTAGGTATTAACTTAATGAGTTTGCTCATTATATTTAGTTCATAATAGTGAAATCATACAATATTTGTCCTTTTGTGCCTGGCTTGCTTCACTCAAAATAATTACTTCCAGGTACATCCGTGTGTTTCACGAATTCATTCTGTTTTACAGCTAAGTAATATTCCATAGTGTGTATGTACACAGTCTGTTTATCCAATCGACAGTTGGTGGACACCTCTTTCCATCTTTTGGCAATTGTGAATAATGTTTCTATGAACATAAGTGTGCAGATGTACATTCATGTCACTGCTCTCAGTTCTTCAGTGTATATACCTAGTAGAGGTATTGCCAGGTCACATGGTAGATCTATATCTAACTTCCTTAGGAACTACTAAACAGGCTTCCACAGTGGCTGTACCATTCTACATTCCCACCAAAACTGAATAATTTTAGATCCTCTACAACACTGGTAGTTTTCTGTTTTGTTAATAGTCACCATTTTAGTAGGTGTAAAATGATATCTCATTGTAGCTTTATTTCACATTTCCCTAACAGTCAGTGATGTTGAACTTTTTTTCATGTGTTTTTTGGACATTTGTAATTTTTCTTTCAAAAAATGTCTATTCGGGCTTTTTGCCCATTTTTTTTTAATTGGGTCATTTGTCTTTTTATTGTTAAGTTGTAGGATCTCTTTATATATCATGTGTATTAGGCCATTATAAGATGTATGATTTCCAAATGTTTTCTCCATTTGAGTAGGCTGCCTTTATACCCTCTTCAAAAAGTCCTTTGAGGTGCAGAAGTGAATAATTTTGGGGAGGCCCAATTTATTTATTTTTCCTTTTTTTGGCTAGTGCTTTGGGTGTAAGGCTTAAGAGAATCGCACCTAATACAAGCTCTTGTAGATGTTTCCCTACATTATTGTCTAGAAGCTTTATGGTCCTGGCTTTTATGTTCAGGTCTTTGATCCATTTTGAGTTGACTCTTTTATATGGTGTGAGATGGGGTCCTCTTTCATTCTTTCAGTTTTGGATATCCAGTACTCACAGCACCATTTTTTAAAGAGACAGTTCTGCAGTTCTGTCCCAGAAAATTGGACATGGTAGGTGTAGCAGTTTGGTATTGTTTATGATGTCCCAAAACAGATATTGGATTATGTTTGTAAAATAATCTGTTCCTCTGTGAACTTCAGAGGTTTCACTTTTACTTTATTAAATTATGATTAGGGCTTTGACTGGACCACGTCAATAGGACATTGAGTCCCCATCCCCTTAGTGGGCAGGGACTCACAGAGAAAATGACATGGCAGAGAAGAGATTTAGAGTTTTTGAATGCTGGAACCCCAGGAAGCAAATACACAGAAGAACAAAGAGAAATATAGATGGCTCCATAGACACAGTAGATACCCCAGGAAGAGAGAGAGCTTGATAGTCTACAGCTGACCTTGTGGAGAGAACAGAACATCTGAGCCAGGAGAGAAATGAGCCTTGGGAGAGAGATGAAACTTATCCCAGCCTACAGCTGATATTAGAAGAAGCTGGGACCACGGAGCCTTAAGAGGAAGAGGAAGGCTAGACCCTTGCAGATGTCAGCAGCCATCTTGTTCCAACAGGTGGCAACAGACTTTGGTGAAGGAAGAAACTTATGCTTTATGGCCTGGGAACTGTAAGTTTCTACCCCAAATAAATACCCTTTATAAAAGCCAACAAATTTCTGGTATTTTGCATCAGCACCCCTTTGGCTGACTAATACTGTAGGCTTATCAAAAATTAGTTGACCATAGATGTGAGGGTCTATTTCTGAACTCTCAATTCGATTCTATTGATCAATGTGTCTATCTTTATGCCAATACCATACTGTTTTGACCACTGTAGCTTTATAATACACTTTAAGACCAGGAAATGTGAGTCCTCCAAATTTGCCCTTCTTTTTTAGGATGTTTTTGGCTATTTGGGACTACTTTATCTTCAACATAAATTTGGTAATTAACTTTTCTATTTCTGTAAGGGAGGCTGATGGAATTCTGATTGGTATTGTATTGAATCTAGAAATCAATTAGGGTAGGATTGACATCTCCACGATGTTTAGTCTTCTAATACAAAAACATGAAAAGTCATTCCGTTTGTTTAGTTCTTCTTTGATTTGTGTGCAGCAGTGTTTTCTAGTTTTCTGAATTCAGATCCTTTGCTTTCCTGGTTAAATTAATTCCTAGATATTTCTAGGATTATCATTGCTGTTATAAATGTAATTTTTTTCTTCAATTCTTCCTTGGTTTTCTCATTACTAGTGCATAGAAATGCTACTGATTTTGGGGTGTTGATCTTGTATCATGCTATTGTGCTGAAGGCATTTATTAGCTCTGAGGGCTTTGTAGTACATGTTAGGGGATTTTCAAAATATAGGATAATGTCATTTGTAAATAGTGAGAGTTTTAATACCTCTTTTCCAATTTAGATGCCTTTTATTTCTTTTCTTGCCTAATTTTTCTAAGGAGAACTTCTGGCATAACGTGGAACAACAAGGGTGACAGTGGGCATCCTTGTCTTGTTCCTGATCTTAGAGGGAACGCTTTCAACCTCTCCCCATTGAATACAATGTTGGCTGTGGGATTTTCTTTTTAGGGGGGGTGGTTTTATTATGATTTTATATTTTGTTATCATTTCCTCTCTATTTATAAAAATGTTTTAGATCACAGAAAAGTTACATTGAAAATATAGGGGACTCCCATATACCCAATGCCCTGCCCCTCGCATATTTTCCCCTATGAATAACATCTAACATTAAAGTGGTACATTCGTTACAGTTATTCAAACATTGCTAGTAACCACGGTCTATACTTTACATTATGGTTTACACTTAGCACAGCACAATTTTAAAGGTTTTGACAAAATGTGTAATGGCTTATATCAATCATTGCAATATCATGCAGAACAATTTCAATGTCCCCAAAATGTCCCTTGTTATACCTATTCTTCTCTTTCCCTCCCCTCAGAACCTCTGATGACCACTCTTTTTATACCAATGTTGCAAGGTCTTCTATTAGTAGAAAAATACTGTCTACTTTTGTCCATAGTTGCATTCTCCCTTATGTTTGTTCAATCCACAATCTTGAGGATTTTCAGATGGTGATGTGCATCTCCAGTTGAGAGGGAGCTTGCAAAGCATGAGGCAGAGGGATGGAATTGTCTTTCTTACAGTTGTAGATACTCTGTTTATTTGTATAGATGTTATCCATCATCATCCTTTTGTTAGTTGTCCTGGGCGAGTCTGATAAACTGGAGTGAAGGTGGTAGCTGCAACTGTGCTGAAAGTCAAGGCTCAATCAACATATGAAGAGACCAAAGATTTAAGTCTCTGGGACATATGTTTAACAGGTATAGTGCTAATTATATGTTCAATTAAAATGGGCAGAAAAACCATGTGTAGGGAAATTATAAATGAGGTTAACTCTCTTACATCTGGGAAGTAGGTTAACATATATTCCAAAGTAAGGCCCACTGACAGGGTGTCAATTTCCTGGGGTTGTCTGCCATGCCTATAGTGTGCAGATGTCTTTCAAGCTCTCAGGGGGACGGATGTGGCTCAAATGGTTGGGCGTCCGTCTCCCATATGGAGGGACCCGGGTTCGATCCCCAGGACCTCCCGGTAAAATTAAAAAAAATAATAAATAAATAAATAAATAAATAAATAAATAAATAAATAAAGCTCTCAGGAGCACCCCTGCTTGAGGAATTGTTTACTGGGGCAGTCAGTGAGATCCTACTGAGGGATGCATAAGCATAACATCTGGAATGCAGTCCCTATTCACTTTGAAATCTCTTAGCCATAACAACTCATTTGTATTTAATATCTCCACCTTTTGGTCAAGGTCTTTTTCCAAATGTATCTCTAGTTGGTGCTTGATATTAACCCCTTGGTGCTGGGAAGCCTCATCCCTGGGAGTCATGTCCGACACTGGGAGGATGATAGTGCATTTATTTACTGAGTTTGGCTTAGAGAGAGGGCACATTAGAGTAACAAGGATATTTTGAGAAGCTAACTCTTAGGCAATAATTATTATTCGGTTGAGTTTCTGTTTTAAAGAATAAGGTTCATAAGTATAAGCATTAATACCAAAGGCCTGACCTACTGCTCTGTCCTCTTTTGCTAAGCAGAGCCTGTGTATTCTAGATATTCTTGCCACTCTATTAGAGAATGTAACAGGGCTCCTCATTATGGGAATTAAAATTTTGTTGGTTTTTGTGTGGGTCTCCACCCACTGACATAACACCCCATGGCAACATGAAGACATTCATATTCCATAGAGTCTTGCCTCAGGTGCATCCTTCCCCACATATACTACCACCACGCCACCCTGCACCATTGAGCCTACTTTGCCATACTTGTAAGTTTTCTGTTATCCAAAACCTCTCTAAAAACAAAGCCCCAAAATTCTTGCATTGTGCCTTTCATCACTATAAGATCTCTTATCTTTTGTGTATGTTGACAATTTCTTCTTTATGTTCCCTCAGTGTCTTCTTTCTTATCACTTTACTTTTCATTTATGCCCTTTATTATGTTGAGGAACTTTCTTTCTATACCTATCTTTTGAGATGTTTTAATCAGGAAAGAATGCTGGATTTTGTCAAATGATGTTTCTGCATCAATAGAGGTCATCATGTGCTTTCATCACCAGTATGTTAATGTGCTGTATTATGTTAATTGATTTTCTTATTTTAAACCTCTCTTACATACCAGGAATAAACCACACTTGACTGAGGTGTATAATTCTCATAAAATGCTGTTGGATTCGGTTTGCAAGTATTCTTTTGAGAATTTTTGCATCTATTTTCATCAGAGTAATTGGTTTGTAATTTTCTTTTTTTCTAGTATCTTTACCTGACTTTGGTAATAGGATGATGTTGACTTCAAAATTGTGTAATTTTCCCTCCTTTTCCATTTATTGGAAGAGTTTGAACAGAATTTGTATTAATTCTTTTTGAAAATTTTTGTAGCAGTCCCCTGTGAAGCCATCTTTTCCTGGACTTTCATTGTTGGAAAATTTTTGATGACTGATTCAATCACTTTATTTGTGATTGGTTTGTTGAACTCCTGTATTTCTTTTACAGTCAATGTAGGACATTTGTGCATTTCTAAGAATTTGTCCATTTCATCAAGATGGTCTAAACTGATAACATATAGTTTCTTATAATATCCTCTTTTATGCAATTTTTTCTTTATTTTTAAACAAGTTTTAGATTTAAAAAAAATTTTCCACTTTTTAATTTTTAAAGATAGTTCAATTACATAAATGTTACAGAGAATATATAGGGGAATCCCATGTGCACCACTCCCCACACTTCCCATATTAGCAACATCTTTCATCAGTGTGGTACATTCATTGCAAATGATAAACACATTTTGGAGCATTGCCAACAAGCATGGATTATAATTTACATTGTACTTTACACTCTTTCCCATTTGACTCTGTAGGTTATGGCCGTATATATACTAGTCTGTATCTGTCATTGTAATGTCATTCACATGATTCCCAAGTCCTGAACATGCCCCCCTATTATACCTGTTTTTTCCTCTCCCTAACCCCAAAACATCCATGGGTCATTGCCTCCACAACAATGGTATTTCTTCCACTGCTAGAATCACAAGTAGCTTATAGTAGAACACTAGTAATTTTATTTTAGTTCATAGTTTGTTTCCCAGTCCTGAGGTCTCTGAGATGGTGATGCCCAATTCACTATTAATTGAGGGGGGCTTCGATCCCATACATCTGATAGATGGGACTCTCTTGCTTGCAGTTGTAGGCACTCTTGGTTCCTTGGTATGTTGTTGTCCATCATCTCGTCCCCGTTTGTTGACCTGGGTGAGTCCATTGAACTGGAGAGTAGGTGTTGCAACTCCATCGAGATTCAGGGCTTGGCTGGCACATGGGCAGCCCAAAGATTTAAGTCTCTTGGACGTACACCTACCAACTCTAGTACTAATTATTGGTTTGAATAGAAGAACAGAAGAGTCATGCATCAGGAAACCACTGCTGAGTCTAACTCAGTCACACTGGGGAGCATAAATACCAGATTAGGGCCTACTGGCAAGGGGCCCTATCCCTGAGGAACTTCACTGTTTGGCATCCTACTACTTTGGCTGTCAATGAGGTCCTGTTGAGATGTGCATAAGCATTACCTCTGGGATGGCCTCCCGACTCACTATGAATCAATCCTCTTAACCATACAAACTCATTTGTCTCTAGCTTTTCCCCATTTTGATAATGATATTTTTTTTCCAGATACATTACTTGTTGGTACTTGGTAGTAGATCCTCGGTGCCAGGGAGGTTCATCCCCAGGAGTCATGTCCGAAGC
Organism: Tolypeutes matacus; assembly: GCA_026826555.1. NCBI lineage: Eukaryota > Metazoa > Chordata > Mammalia > Cingulata > Chlamyphoridae > Tolypeutes > Tolypeutes matacus. The sequence goes on from JAKSZT010054127.1 coordinate 414,645, forward strand.
TGGGGGGAAGTTGTTGCTTTTATATGCTGAGTTCAGATTAGAGAGAGGCCACATTTGAGCAACAAGGAGGCTCCCCCTTGGTAATTCTTAGCCACCCACTTAACTTAGGTTAAGTTTCAATTTCAAGAGTAAAGATTCATAAGCATAGTCATCAATATCAAGGATTCTTCAGTGGACCATCTTCCTTCACAAGTCATTGTCCCCTGTACTTGGGGCATTCTTGTTCCATTAGAGACTGTGGCAGAGCTCCCATGGATGGGAATTTGATATTCTTTGGTTATTGTGGGAATCTCCACTTACCATGGCAATGCCCCATTAACATTTGAACACATTTATATGCCTTATATATATACCCAGATGAACTTCCTCCCATGTACCCCCCTCACTGACAGACACCCCGCACCAATGATCCTCCCCTGTCACAGTTGTTACACTTCTGTGATCAAAAATGTCTTCAAAAATGAAGTCAAAAAAAAAAAAAATAGCCACATACAATTAATAAGAAAATGAAATAGTAATGATAGTTGTGTATATAAGAACTAAAATGCAGAAAAAATTAATAAAAAGTAAAAATAGAATAATATTTTTAAATATTGGAATATTACAAAATAATGAAAAATATTTAAAGAAAAAACCTTATTATTATTATTTTTTTTTACATTTTGCCTTTCATCACTGTAAGACTGATGTCCTGTATGTACAGTGACATTTTCTTCCATTTATTTCCCCAGTGTCTTACTTTTATTTATTTATTTTTTCATTTTTTCTTCAAAGAAGTTTTAGGTCAGAGTAGAGTCATGTACAGAATACAGGAGATTCCCATACACCCAACATCCTTTTCCCCCTTTCCCCCATCAATAACCTTTTATATGTGGATGGTACATTTCTTACAATTGATGCACAAATACTGAAACATAGCTACTAACCATCATCAATGGTTCACATTAGGGATTACAGTTTGGACCATATACTCTTATAAGATCTGATAAAATTTTATGTGACCTGTATCCATGTTTGCAAGATCATGCAAAACACTTCCATTACCTCCAAATTGCCCCTTGTTCCATATATTTTATTCCTCCCTTCCCCTTCCCTTTGGGCCCTTGGTGACTACCAGGCTTCACTCCTTGAAAGAGAAGGTTCACGGTTATGTTGTTGGATGCCCTTCAATAAGGGCTTGACACACTGGACTATCCTCCCCTATTAGGCAATGCTGATGCTCTCAAGTGACTCCTGTCCCTCTATTTGAGATCATCGAGGGCCTCCCTAGGATGGGAGTTCAACAATTTCCCG
>JAKSZT010054127.1:415947-450008 GCA_026826555.1 Tolypeutes matacus
GGTGATTTGGGGTCTCTTACCCTTCCAAATAAATTTTGTAGTTAGTTTTACCAATTCTTTAAAAAAAATAGTGTTGATTTTTATTGGGATTGCATTAAATCTGTAGATTAGTTTGGGTAGGATAGACATCTTGATGATGTTTAGTCTTCCTATCCATGAACAGGGAATATTCTTCCATTTATTTAAGTCTTCTTTGATTTCCTTTTTAACAGTGTTGTGTAGTTTTCTGTATAGAAATCCTTTACATCTGTAGTTAAATTTATTCCTAGGGGGAAGCGGCTGTGGCTCAATCAGTAGGGCTCCCGTTTACCATATGGGAGGCCCCGGGTTTGGTTCCCGGGGCCTCCTGGTGAAGGCAAGCCCGCCCGCAAGGCGTGGTTAGCTGACCCAGAGAGCACAAGCAGCAAGGGGGGGATAAATGAATAAATAAATAAAATCTTTAAAAAAAAAAAAATTTATTCCTAGGTATTTGATTCTTTTAGTTACTATTGTAAATGGTATTTTTTTCTTGATTTCCTCCTCAGATTTCTCATTATTGGTGTACAGAAATGCTACTGATTTTTGAGCAATGATTTTATAGCCTGCGACATTACTGAACTCCTTTATATTCTTAAGAACCTTTGTTGTAGATTTCCCAGGGCTTCCTACATATAGGATCATGTCATCTGCAAATAATGAACTTTTTACTACTTCTTTTCCAATTTGGATGCATTTTATATCTTTTTCTTGCCTCAGTGCTTGAGCGAGTACTTCTAAGACCATGCTAAATAGGATTGGTGATAGTGGGCACCCTTGTCTTGTTCCCGATCTCAGAGGGATGGCTTTTAGGATTTCACCATTGAAGACGATGTTAGCTTTGGGTTTTTCATATATACCCTTTATCATGTTCAGAAAGTTTCCTTCTATTCCTATCTTTTGCAGTGTTTTTATCGGGAAAGGGTGTTGTATTTTGTCGAATGCTTTTTCTGCATCTATAGAGATGATCATGTGATTTTTTTCTTTCAATCTGTTTATGTGGTGTATTACATTGATTTATTTTCTTATATTGAACCATCCTTGCAATATACCCGGGATGAATCCCACTTGGTCATGGTGTATAATTTTTTTGATATATTGTTGATTGCAATTAGCAAGTATTTTCTTGAGGATTTTAGCATCTAGGTTCATTAGGGAAATTGGTCTGTAATTTTCCTTTCTTGTGGTATCTTTGTTTGGCTTTGGTATGAGGGCAATGTTGGCATCATAGAACGAGTTAGGCAATGTTACTTCTATTTCTATTTTCTGGAAGAGCTTAAGCAGAATTGGTGTTAGCTCTTTCTGGAATATTTGGTAGAATTTACCTGTGAAGCCATCTTGTCCGTAGTTGGGAGGTTTTTGATGACTGAGTTCCGCTTTACTTGTAATTGGACTTTTGGGTTCACCAATTCCTTTTTTTTTTTTTTTTTTTTTTTTTTGTCAATGCAGGCCACTTGTGAGTTTCTAGGAATTTGTCCATTTCCTCTAAATTATCACTCTTGTTGGCATATAATTTTTCAATGTATCCTCTTATGATATTCTTCATTTCTGTGGGGTCAGTAGTGATATCCCCTTCCTCCTTCTTTATTTTGTGTCTCTGCATCTGCTGCCTCTTTTTCTTTGTTACTCTGGCTAAGAGTTTGTCAATTTTATTGATCTTCTCAAAGAATCAGCTTTTGATTTTGTTTATTTTTTCTAGTACTTTCTTATTTTCTATTTCATTTAGTTCTGCTCTAATCTTTGTTATCTCTTTCCTTTTACTTCCTTTGAGGTTAGATTGTTGTTGTTTTTCCAATTCCTACAGGTGTGCAGTTAGGTCTTCAATTTTAGCTTTTTTTTTCTTTTTTAATATATGCATTTATGGCTATGAATTTCCCTATCAGTACAGCTTTGGTTGCATCCCATACGTTTTGATATGTTGTGTTGTCATTTTCATTTGATTTGAGGTAGTTACTGGTTTCTTTTGAGATTTCCTCCTTGATCCACTGTTTGTCTAAGAGTGTGTTGTTTAACTTCTTTACCTTTGTGCCTAATCTGGTTCTCTGGCCCTTAGTGATTTCCAATTCCATTTCATTGTGATCAGAGAAATCACTTTGTATAATCTTAATTTTTCTGAATTCACTGAGTTTTTCTGTGGCCTAGCATGTGGTCTACCTTGGAGTATGATCCATGTGCACTAGAGAAGAATGTATATCTTGACGTATTTGGGTGTAGTGTTCTGTATATATCTATTAGGTCCAGGTCCTCTTATGTATTATTCAGAATCTTTGCTTATTCATTGATTCTTTGTCTAGATGTTCTGTCTAAAATATTGTATTTTTCATTTCACTGATTGTGTGTTTCATTCCCATATGTTCTGTTATTTTTTGATCCAAGATCTCAAATTTCTCTTTGTGCTCACCCAGTGTATTCTTGATGTATTTTATTTCTTTAGCCATGCTCTCCTTCAACTTTATGACTTGATTTAGGAGATTTGTATGAAACTCATTGATTAGCTATTTCAAGTCCTGTGTCTCATCTGGAACTTTGATTTGTTCTTTTGCCTGAGTCATATATTCCTTGTCCTTAGTATAGCCTGTAATTTTTGGTTGATGTCCAGGTATCTGATTCTGATGCTGACTTTACACTGATGTTCAGTTTCTCTCCCTTGCCTAGAGATTTACTGTTAAGGAGCTGTGTGCTACCACTGTTCTGTGACTCTTGGTTCCACTGATTCTAGATCTTTAGATTTGCCCCTGTTTAACTGCTCACAGCAAGACTAAGGACCAAATAATTGGGTGCAGGTCAGTTTCTAAGGGCCTTGGGAAGGAAGCAGTAAAGGCACTTGATTTCTTCTTTTATTTAATTATTTTTATTTTTTCCATTTTCATGTCATTTTCAGGCCTGCCAGCAGGGGATCCTCTTTGGCAGACCTCTGAGAAATGACCCAAGGTGCTAAGGAGAATACATTCAGTGCAACTCTACAGTGTTGGTGCAGAAATTATGTTCTCAAGACTGGGCAAGCCCAAATTTCTCAGAAGCTGTTCTCCTCCTTCCTTCTGCCTCTTCAGCAACCAGCCCAGGTCTAGAGGAAGGGTGTTTTAAAGGCAAAATATCTTTAGCTCCCTGCAGGCTCTCAGTGCAAACAATGTCGTTGCCTCACCCAGTTTGGAAGTGTGAGACCACTTCAATGCAGCAGACCAAATTCAATGGTCTGAATCTGAATTTGCTGTAGGCTGTGTCCTCCCTCTCCTCTTTCATGAGGAAAAGTACCCCTGCAACCCCCTCTGTCCACAGCTGCTGCACTCCACAGCAGCTGCAGTCAGCAGACTACTGTTTGATCCAAGTGTGGAGAGAGGGGTGCCAGCTGATGCAGCTGCAAGTTTACTCATGTGATTTTTTTCCAGAAAGCTGAGACTCTTTTCGTTCATCCTTCTTTCTTCTGGGTGGTGTACTGCTTTCCCTTGTTGCTCATATATGGCCTCTCTCTAGGACACATTCAGCATATTAATTCACTACCTTCACCCCAGCATGGGACATGACTCCCAGGGATGAACCTCTCTGGAACCAAGGGATTGTTTCCAAGCTCTGACTAGTCATGCATCTGGAAAAAGACCTTGACCAAAATGGGGAAATATTAAATGCAAATGACTTTTTATGGCTAAGAGATTTCAAAGTGAGTTGACATTTCATTCAGAGCTTAAGCATATGCACATCTCAGCAGGATCGCATTGACTGCCACAGTAAACAGTGTCTCAAACAGCAGGACTCTGGAGGGCTCTAGAGACATCTATGCACTATAGACAGGGCAAACAATCTCAGGGTTTCAGAACCCTGTCAGTGAGCCTTACTTTGGATACATGCTTCCGAAAGTAATATAACCATCCCCCAATCCTCAAGATTGTGGAATGAACAAACATAAGGGAGAATGCAACTAAGGACTAAAGTAAGCATTATTATTATAGCAATGGAATAACTTGTAACATTGATGGAAAAGCAGTGGCCACCAGAGGTTCTGAGGAGAGGTAGAGGGAAGAAAAGGTATAACATGGGGCAGTTTGAAGACATTGGAATAGTCCTGCATGACATTGCAATGACAGATACAGGCCATTACACATTTTGTCAAAACCTATAAAATTGTGTGAGGCAAAGTGTAAGCTATAATGCAAACTATAGTCCATGGTTAGTAGCAATGCTTCAATATGTGCTCATCAATTGTAGCAAATGTACCACACTAATGAAAGATGTTGTTAATGTTGGAAAGTAAGGGAGGGGGAGAGGTTGGTGTACATGGAAATCCCCTATATTTTAAAATCAAATTTATTGATACATATTAATAAAGCATACAATTCATCCACGGTGTACATTCAATGGTATTTGCTGTAATCACATAGTTGTGCATTCATCACTTCAATCATTTAATTAGAGCCATTTCATAAGTTTAATAATAATAATAAACAAAATACAGGCAAACAAACAAGAAATTTCCTCATCTCTCAATCTCTCTGTGCTTCTCCCACTGTACATAGCTGCTGTTTCTGGCTATTCTATCCAAAATACATAAACAAATGCTTTTAGTATAATCACAATGTTGTGCATTCATCATCTTAAAAATTTTTAGAACATTTTCATTACTCCAGAAAGAAAGACCCTATATTTTTGATGTAACATTTTTGTAATTTAAAGCTTCTTTAAAAATAAAAAATTAAAAAAGTGAAGAAGACCAGACACAGAGTACTACATATTGTATGATTCCATTTATACAAAATGTAAATATAAATCAATTTAAAAGATTAAAGAAGATAAGTGGTTATGTAGGTCTGAAGAATGAATGCTAAGGGGTGTGGAATCCTTCTTTCTGGTGTAATGAAATTGTTCTAAAATTTTGAGATCATGAACGTACAACATTGTGATTATACTAAAAGCCATTGAGTACACACTTTGGGTAGAATAGCCAGAAACAGCAGCTATGTAGAGTGGGAATGCATAGAGATTGAGAAGTGATGGTTTTTCTTGTTTGTCTGTTTTTTATTATTATTATTGAAATAATGAAAATGCTCTAATAATGATTGAAATGAAAAACACAAACTATATGATTATAGCAAACACCATTGATTGTATACTTTAGATGAATTGTGTGTTTATTAATATGTAGCAATAAAATTGATTTGTAAAAAAAAGTATAAGGATTCCCATATACCCTACCCCCTCCCTATCCTGCATTTTCCTTTATTAACAACATCTAACAATAATGTGGTATGTTTGTTAGAATTGGTGAATAAATATTGAGCATTGCTACTAATCAAGGTCTATAGTTTACATTGTGGTTTGCACTTAATTCCAATGTCCTAAAGATGCTGGTGTTCCATCTATTATTCCCAACCCCTCCCCTCAGAGCCTCTGGCAACCACTATCAATATTACATGTTCTTCTGTTACTACAATAATAAATTAACGTTGTCCATGGTTGTATTCTCTCCTTAAGTTTGTTTAGCCCTCAAACTTGAAGATTTTGATGTGGTGATACTCTCACTCTGCTGTAGATTGAGAGGGGGCTTAGTCCTATGTGGTAGATGGAATGAACTATTTTGCTTGCAGTTGTAAATACTCTTTGCTCTTTGGGATGGGGTTGTCCATCATCATCATTTTGCTCATTGTCCTGGATGAGTCCGATGAACTGGAGAGCAGGTGTTGGCCACAACTGAGCTGAGATTCAGGGTTCCATTGGCATAGATTTATTTCTCTGAGATATATATTTAATGGATTTTGTGTTAATTCTAGGATCAAATAAAAGGGGAGAAGAATCAGATGTAGGTAAATTATAAATGTCTGCCTCTATTACATTGGGGCAATAGGTTGTCATATATTCCAAGGTAAGATCTACCTATAGGATGCTGATTTCACAAGGTTGTGTGGACTCTAGAGCCCTCAGGAGCACCCACATTTAGGGTGTTGTTTTCTGAGGGAATTATTGAGATCTGCCTTAAACATGCATGTGTATGACCTCTGGAATGACCTACCAGCTCATTTTTGAAATCTCTTAGCTGTAAAATCTCTTGTGTTTAATGATTGTCCCTTTTAGTCAAGGTCTTTTTCCAAATGCATCATTGTATGGTGCTTGGTAGTAATCCCTTGGTGCCAGGTTGGCTCAACACCAGGAGTCATGGCCCACGGGGGAAGGTAGCTGATTTATTTGCTGTGTTTGGCTTAGAGAGAGGCCACATTTGTGTAACAAGGAAGTTTTCAGGAGGTGATTTTTAGGAAATAGTTATTATTAGGCTAAGTTTCAATTTCATGAGAATAATGTTCATGCATTAATATTGAGGGCTTGGCATACTGGTCTTTTATTTTATGAAATATTGCCCATGTGTTTGAGATATTCTTGCCCCACTATTTGAGAATGTAGCAGGACTGCCCAGGATGGGAGTTTAATACTTTGTTATTCATTGTGTGGGTCTCCAAGCACTGGGATAACACCCTATGACAAGATAAACACATATATATTCCAGAGGCATGCCCCAGGTGTACCATTCTGTACACCACCCCGACCACCAGCACCATGCACTAGTAAACCTTTCCTGCCATATTTGCCAAAAGAACATTCCCACAATTGTATTTTCAACTGAAGACCTCCACCTCCCCAGCGTTCACTTGTTCCTTACTCCAGCTCTCCCCCAACTTCCATGGATAGCCCAAAAAAAACCCCCAACACTGAGCACACACTCACACTTAAACACCACAGACCCCACTCACATCCTTGCAGCACCATCATCCCCATCCACCTTATATGTTCTGCCAAGATTCAACATTGTTTCACCACTCTGTACTCCCTTTCTATCTCCTAGCAACCTCTCTTCCAGACTCCACCTCTGTGAGTCTGCTCAGATTCCTTAGTTTATATCAGTAAGATTATGCAATATTTGTCCTTTAGTGACTGGCTTACTTCACTCAAATTTGAGATTGATCCATGTTGTCGCACGTGTCAGTACCTTGCTCCTATTACATTGAGTAATAATGTATATACCATATTCTGTTTATCCATTCATCGTTTGATGAACACTTGGTTTGCTTTCAGCTTTTGGCAATACTGAATAATACTGCTTTGAACATCTGTGTGCATACATCTATCTGTGTCCCTGTTTTCAATTCTTCTTGGTATATACCCAGCAGTGGGATTGGTGGATCATATGACAATTCTATAGTTAGCTTCCTGAGGAACCACCGAACCATCCTCCACAGTGGCTGCACCATTGTACCTTCCCACCAGTAGTGGATGAGTATTCCTATTATGCCACATCCTCTCTAACACTTGTATTTTTTTTTAAATAGCAGTCAGTCTAACGTGCATAAGCTGATATCTCATTGTACTATCAATTTGCAGTTCCCTAATAGCTAGTGATGTTGAACATCTTTTCATGTGCTTTTTAGACATTCGTATTTCCTCTTTGAAAAATTGTCTTTTCAAATCTCTTGCCCATTTTCCAAATGGGTTCATAGTCATTTTCTTTTCAAGATGTAAGATTTTTTTATATATGCTGGATATTCGACCATTAACAGATAAGTGGATTACAACTATTTTCTCAGATTGAGTTGGCTGCCTTTTCACTTTCTTGACAAACTCCTTTGAAAGACAAAAGCTTTACATTTTGAGGAGGTTTCATTTATCTATTTTTTTCTTTCATTGCTCATGCTTGGGTGTAAAGTTTATGAAACCATATCCTTCTACAAGATTTCATAGATGCTTCCCTACATTATCTTCTAGGAGCCGTATGGTCTTGGTTCTTATATTTAGGTCTTTTTTTCAATACTGAGTTGATTTTTCTATAGGGTATGAGAGAGTGATCCCCTCTCATTCTTTAAGATTTGTATATCCAGCTCTCCCAGCACCATTTAAGAGACTATTCTTTCCCAGTTGAGGGGACTTTTTGGCCCTGTCAAATATCAGTTGGCAGTATATGTGTGGATATGTATCAGAACCCTCAATTTGGTTCCTTTGGTCAGCATGTCTATTTTTGTGACAACACCATGCAGTTTTGACCGTTGTATATTTGTAGTATACTTGAAAGTCAGATAGCATGATTGTTCCAATTTTCTATTACGGTGCCTGGAACAGTGTTTGACATATAATTGGCCACCACAAATTGTTTGTTTGGTCATTCCATCTATGCCTTTGTTTTTCTTTCTAGGTGGTTATATCCCTGCATCCCTCCCAGTCTCTCATAAAGTGCCTGGCACAAAGAAGATGCTAATTAAGTTTCAGTGAGTTGGTTGTTTGTATCCTCTCCAATTCATCACTGTTGTTTTCATGGTTTACATTTAAGTACTTTGGAGCCACCATTGGGATCTATTAAAATATGCTGATTGGTGTGTATTTTGCATTAAGAAAGGATTTGTAAAAAATTTCTTTTAACATTAATATGATATACACTACTTGGTTCAAGTTTACAATTTAATTTAAAGAAGCCTTTATTATATATATTGAAATGATTGGACTCTCTTATTTTTCTTTTGCATTTCTCTCAATTATCCTTCAAAACATATTATTTCATTCATTTTTTACCAGCTATCAATGAAATAATGAAAAATTGAGTTTTTTGATAAACAGACTGATCAAATAAAATCTTTGCTTTTTGTTTCAACCATGAGACCCTGGTGAACCCAGGAAAGCAGAGCTGATCTAGGCCAACAGTTAAAGATAATACCCTTATCTATTGTGAGGAATAAACAACCTGGTAGCCTTATGAAGGAAGAGAAATGCCCCAAGTCCCTCTTCCTACTGATTTACAAGCACTTCCAGTTTGAAAGGCAGTTGTGCTGAATAGAAAGGAGAACTTTATCCATCTTGCTCCTTCTCCAACTATCATTTCCAGTATCTCCAGAGTGCTGCTAACTGTCCAAGGCAACAGGAAGTAAATAAAAGGCATGTAGAAATAATAAAAGGAAATGTAGTGTATGTCGGTGAGAATGCCTGCTCTCACCACACAGCCTTCAAAGAAAACATCAGAAAAGCAAAGGTAACTCTGTGGATACTGTGGACGCTTTAAGAGATTGAATCCATTGCCCACAAAGGGCATGTTCAGCTCCCAATCCCTGGCCCTGTGAGTGTGACCTTTAAAGACATTATTGCTCTTTAAACGTGTGCCCAAATGGAATGAGGGTGGGCATTAATCCAAAATGACTGAAGTTTTTATAAGCAAAGGAAATTGGATACAGGAGACAAAACCATTGGAAAAAGTCAGAACCTGGAAATCAAAGGAATATGGCAAAGAAAGGAGAAGATGCGGCCACGTGCATTGCCATGGGAGGGGGGGAGGCAAGGACCCTCAAAAATTACTGGCCAACTAAAAGATTCTGAACAGAGGAAAGAACAAGTCTTCTAGTTTGTGAAACCATAAACCAATAAATTCCTGTTGTTAAGTCAACCCATTGTGTGTTATTTGTTTCAGCATCTAGAAAATGAAAACAGGTATCTATAAGTGGTTTAAACAGGACAGTGTTGCAATATGAAGTGCACCCTCAGCAAACTTCACCACTATCTACTTTCAGAATATTTTCATTACCCCAAATGGAATTCTTGTACCATTTGGCCATCATTTATTTCCCATTCCCTCCTGCACCCACCTCATGGCAGCTATTAATCTGAATTTTGTCTCTATAGATTTGCCTGTTGTGGATATTTCATGTAAATGGAATCATACAATGTGTAGGCTTTTGTGGTTGACTTTCTTCACTTAGCATAATGTTTTCTACATTCATTCATGTTGTCGTATTATGAGTACTTCATTGTTTTTTATTTTTTTTTTAAAGAAACTTAAGATTCCATAAATGATACATCGAAAATATAGCGGGACTCTCATATACCCCACCCTCTCCCCCCTGAGTTTCCCTATTAACATCCTTCATTAGTGTGGTACATTTGTTACAATTGATGAACAAACTTGGAAGCCTTGCTACTAACCATGGTCAGTTGTTTACATTATAATTTGCACTCCCCCCCCCCCCATTTTTAGAGGTTTTGACAAAATGAATAATGTTCTGTATCTAACATTGCAATAACATTAGGAATAATTCTAATGTCCAAAAAAAGCCCCATGTTACACCAATTTTTCCCCCTCATCCTCTCAGAACCCCTAATGACCACTGCATTTATATAAGTGTTCCAATGTCTTCCATTGCTAGAATAATAATAAGTCTACTTTAGTCCATAGCTGCATTCCCACTTTGTTTGGCCCTTCCTCAATCTTGAGGATTTGGGGATGGTTATGCCCACTGTGTTTCTAATTGAGAGGGGGCTTACATCTCATGGAGCAGATGAATGGAACTGTCTTGCTTTCAGTTGTAAATATTCACTGTTTTTTGAGGATGGGCATTGTCCAGCATCATCTTTTTGTTAGTTGCCCTGGGTGAGTTTGATGAACTGGAATCTAGGTGTTGCAACACTGCTGAGATTCAGGGCTCAACCAGCATATAAACAGACCAAGATTTAAGTCTTTGGTACATATATTTAATGAGTATTGTGCTAATCATAGGTTCAAATAAAAGGGACAGAACAACCATATGTAAGGAAATTATAAATGAGTCTAACTCTGTTATATTAGGGAACATATATTCCAAGGTAAGGCCCACAGACAGGGTGCCAAATTTCTTATATTGTCTACCTTTCTTATAGTGTCTAGATGACTCTAGAGCACTGAGGAGCACTCCTGCTTGAAACATTGTTTACTGTGGCAGTCAATGAGATCCTCCTGAGACATGCATAAGCATAAACTCTGGAATGACTCATTTTGAAACGTTTTAGCCATGAAAACTCATTTGTATTTCATATTTCCCCCTTTTGGTCAAGGTGCATTTCCAAATGCATTGCTTGTTGGTGCTTGGCAATAAATCCTCAGTGCCAGGGAGGCTCATATATGTACTGAATTTAGCTTAGAGAGAGGCCACATTTGAGCAACAAGTAAGCTTTCAAGATGTAAATCTTAGGGAATATCTAATAGTAGGCTAAGTTTCAATTTCACAAGAAAAATGTTCATAAGTACAAACCATCATGTCAAGGGCCTAGAGTATTGGTCTGTCTTCCTTTGCTAGGCACTGCCCGTGTACTCTAGGGATTCTTGCCACTCCATTAGAGAATGTAACAAGACTTCCCAGAATGGGAATTCAATATACTTTCAGTTATTGTGTGGGTCTCCACCCACCGAGACAACACCCCATGAGCACTTAAATATATTCATATTCCATAAAGTCATGCCCCCAGTGCAACCCTTCCCAAACATCCCCCTATCACTGACACCCCACAACAAAGATCATCCCCTGCCACAGTTGTGACCATTCTGCAATCCAAAACCTCTCCAAGAAGAAAGACAAAAATATAAATATACAAATATAATAAAAATAAAATAATAATTTAAAAACAAACAAAATACAAAAATACAAAAATAGAAAATAAAACAAAATAAAATTTTAATAGTGTCTTTCATCACCATAAGATATGTTATATTTTATTTACAGTGACAATTAATTCTGTATATTCCCCTAGTGTCATTTTTTTCACATTATTTTCAAAGAAGATTTAGGTTACAGAAAAGACACATAGAAAATGTATGGGATTCCCCTATATCCCACTGCATCCATTTTTCACATTTCCTCTATTGATAACATCTTAAATGAGCATGGTACATTTGCTGCAATTGATGAACAATATTGAAGCATTGCTACTAACCATGATAATGGCTTACATTATGGATTACATTTTGCGCCATACACTTTTCTTAATTAATTAATTAATTAATTAATTTTACAGAAACTTTAGATTACATAAATGTTACATAAAAAATATAGGGGACATCTTTTAAAATATATATATATATATATATATAATAACATTTGTGTAAGCAAATGCACATATATGCATATATTTAATATATCATTTTACAAATATTGGTTTGTATTGTGAAAAATTAGATTTTTACCCACAATAACAAAAAAAAAAATATATATATATATATAGGGGAATCCCATGTGCCTTGCTCTCTCCACCGCCTACATTTTCCCACAGTAACATCCTTCATTAGTGTGGTACATTTGTTACAATTGAGGAACACACATTGAAGCATTGCCACTCACCATGGATTATAGTTTACATTCTGTACCATGCAATTTTGTAAGTTATGACAAAATATATAATAGCCTGCATCCATCATTGCAAAGCCATGCAGGACAATCCCAATGTTCTGAACATGTTCCCATATTACACTTATTTTTCACTCTCCCTCCCCTCAGAGCCTCTGGTGGCCACTACCTCTATATTGATGATACAAGTTTTTCCAATGCTAGAACAACAATAAGTCTAGAGTAGGATAATAGTAAGTCTACTTTATTCCATTGTTCACTCCCCAATCTTAAGGATTTTGGAATGGTGATGCCCACTCTGCCTCTAATTGAGAGGGGGCTTAGAGCCCATGGGGCAGATGGATGGAACTATCTTGCTTGCAGTTGCAGACTCTCTTTGTTTCTTGGGATGGGCTTTGTCCAGCATTATCACCTTGTTAGCTGTCCTGGGTGAGTCCAATGAACCAGGAGAGTAGGTTTTGCAACTCTGCTGAGACTCAGGGCCCAGCTGGCACATGGACAGACCAAAGATTTAAGTCTCTTAGACATACACCTATCAAGTATAGTAAAACTATAGGTTCAAATAGAAGATGCAGAAAAGCCGTGTGTAAAGAAACCACAAATGAGTCCAACTCTGTCACACTGGGAAGCATAATTTCCAAGGTAAGGCCCACTGGCAGGGTGCCAAATGCCTGAGCTGTCTGCCCTGTGTATGGTGTCTGGATGTCTCTAGAGCCCTTAGAAGCTTCATTATTTGAGGCATTATTTACTGTGGCAGTCAATGAGATCCTGCTGAGATGTGCATAAGCTTAATGCCTGGAATGACCTCTCTACTCACTTTGAAATCTCTTAGCCATAAAAACTCATTTGTATTTACTATTTCCCCCTTATGGTCAAAGTCTTTTTGCAAGTGCATTGCTAGTTGGTGCTTGATAATAATCCCTCATGCACCGTACACTTTTAAAAGTTTTGACAAAATTTATAATGGCCTCTATCCATCATTGCAAGGTCATGTAGAACTATTCTAATGCCCTAAAAATGCCCTATGTTCCATCAGTTCAATTCTAACCTCCTCTTTCCCTTGAGACCTATGGAAACCAGTAAGTTTCAATTTTTGAAGAATAAAATTCATAGTTACATGCATTAATATTGAGGGTTTGACATATTGGTTTGTTTTCTTTTATTAGGCACTGCCTCTGTTCTCAAGATTTTTTTTGCCTCTCTAACTGAGAACATAGCAGGTGTCCCCTGGATGGGTGTTTAATATTTTCTTGTTATTGTGTGGGTCTCCACCCACTGAGATAACACACTATGACAGTATGAATACATTCATATTCCATAGAAGCATGCTACATGTGCAGCCTATTCTACATATTTCCCCCACTTCTGAAGCCCTGCACCAGTAACCCTCCCCTGTCATATTTGTCAAAATAACATTCCCACTATTGTAATTTAAACCACAGAAATACAAACCCCCAGAGTTCACCTATTCCTTGCTCCAGCCTTCCCCTTAGTTCCATGAATAGTCCAACTTAACCTCCCACTCTAATCCCCCTCACATTCCAGCACTCTAGACAACCCTCACATCCTTGCACTACCATCACCCCCTTCCATTGCCCAACCACCTCCTTCCACCTTATTGTAGGTCTTGCCTATATAATGAGCATCTGCTCACCACAATATACTCCATTTCTGTCTCTTGATAACCTATCTACCAGACTCTAGCTCTGTGAATCTGCTCAATTTGCTTAAGTCATATCAGTGAGGTCATGTAATAGTTGTCCTTCAGTGACTGGCTTACTTTACTCAACATAAAGTCTTCAAGATTCATTCATGTTGTCCCATGTGTTAATACTACATTTCATCTTACAGCTGACTAATATTCCATTATATGTATATTCTAGAATTTGCTTGTCCATTCCCCAAGGCAATTTGGAACTGGTCTCCATCCAATTCATGGGTCTCTGGCTCAGTTTTGTAAAGATTTAGAATAATTTGAACCAAGTTTCAAAGAAGAGGCTTAATACCAGTCAATCAATAACAAAACCCTATGCGAGAGAGAAACTGAACATCAGAGTAAACTCAACAAGATAATCAAATGCCTAGACATCAGTAAAAACCTATAATCAACACTAAAAAAGAGGAAGATTTGGCCCAGACAAAGGAACAAATTAAAAAGTCAGAAGAGACAGGGATTTGGAACAACTAATCAAAGATATACAAACGAATCTCTTAAATCCATTCAAGGAATTGAAGGGAGTGATAAAGGGTATTAAGAAGACACTTGGTGACAATAAAGAAGAATTTGAAATTATACAAAGAAAAATAACAGAATTTACGGTAATTTACAACACAATAGAAGACATTAAAAATACACTAGAAACACAAAACAGAAGATTTGAACAGGCAGAAGTAAGGATCATTGAATTAGAAGATAGGCCATACAAAACTGCACAGATAGAGAAAAAAGTGGAAAAAATTGAGCAGACTCTCAGGGAATGAATGACAGCAGAAAATACACAAACATACCTGCCACTGGTCTATCAGAGGAGAGAAGGGAAAAAAGTTCAAGGAGTTTTTGAGGAAAGAAAGGCTGAAAACTTCCCAACTCTTATGAGGAAAAAGTATATACAAGTCCAGGAAGCATAGCATACTCAAAGCACAGTAAATCTTAACAGAACTACTCCAAGACACATACTAATCAGATAGTCAAATTCCAAAGATAAAGTGAGAATCCAGAAAGCAGCAAGAAAAGTGATCCATCACGTACAAGTGATACTTCATAATACTAAGCACTGATTTCTCTTCAAAAATTGTGGAGGCAAGGAGGCTGTGGTATGACATATTTAAGGTACCGAAAGAGAAAAATTTCCAGCCAAGAATTCTGTATCTGGAAAAATTGTCCTTCAAAAATTAGGTGGAGATTAAAATATTCACAGAAAAACAAAAACTGAGAGAATTCTTCAATAAGAAAACTGCCCTATATGAAATATTAAACGGAGTTATGTAGGCTGAACAGTTATGTAGGCTGTCTTAGGAGAGAGAGGTTTGAAGGAGAGTGTAGAATTGAAGATTATTAGTAAGAGTAACCAAAAGGGTAAAAAGAGAAAAAATGATAGGACATATAAAAGACTGAAGATAAAATGGTTGAAGTAAGTACTGCCTTCACCTTGATAACAATGAATGTTAATGGATTAAATTTCCCAATCAAGACACACAGATTAGCAGAATGGATTCAATAATATGATACCTCTATATGCTGTCTACAAAAGACTCATCATAGAACCAAGGACATAAATACATTGAAAGTGAGTTTGGAAAATGATATTCCTTGCAAACAGTAACTAAAAAAGAGTTGGGGTGGCTATAACAATATTGAACACAATTGATTTTAAATGCAAAACTGTTGTAAGAGAGAAAAATGGGCACTATATATTAATAAAATGGGCAATCTATGAAGAAGAAAGGATAATAATAAATATTGATGCACCTAACCTGGATGCCCCAAAAATTCATGGGGAAAACACTGGCAAAATTGAGAGGAGAAATAGATGTCTCTACAATAGTGAAGGATTTTGATAGAGAAATGTCAGCAATGAATACAATATTTAGACAGACAATTAAGAACTTAACAGAGACCTTGAATAGTATTGTAAATATATATAGACCTAGCAGATATATAAAGAATGTTGCACCCCCAAAAAAGATATATATTCTTTTTGAGTGCTCATAGACCACATTTTAAGTCACAGAACAGACTTAATTAATATAAAAAAAATTGAAATTATACAAAATACTTTCTCTGACCATAATGGAGTGAAGCTGGAAATCAATAATAGACAGAGAACTGGAAAATTCACAAATAACACACTCTTAATCAGTGGGTCAAAGATGAAATTGCAAGAGAAATCAGTAAATATCTCAAGGTGAAGGAAAATGAGAACACAATATATCAAAACTTATGAGATGCAGCAAAGGCAGTGCTGAGAGAGATATTTATAGTCCTAAATGCTTACATTAAAAAAGAAGGAAGAGATAAAATCAGAGACCTGATTGCACACCTGGAGGAACCAGAAAAAGAACAGCAAACTAATCTCAAACCAAGCTAAAGGAAAGAAACAATAAAGATCAGAGAAGAAATAAATGAAATTGAGAAGAAAAAATAGAATCAACAAAATTAAAAGTTCATTCTTTGAGAACAAGAAAATCAACAAAGCTGTAGCTATGCTGACAAAGAAAATAAGAGAGAAGATGCAAAGCAATAACTTCAGAAATGAGAGGGGGAACATTACTACTGACCCCAAAGAAATAAAACAGTATCATAAGATACAACAGTCCACAACTAAAGTAGACAATATAGATAAAATGGACAAATTCCTGAAAACACATGAACAAATTACACTGAAACTAGAAGAAATAGAAGACCACAACAAATAAATCACAAGAAAAGAGATTGAAACAATCATCAGAAAGCTCCCCAAAATCAAATGCCCAGGACCAGATGTCTTCACTTGTGAATTCTATCAATCATTCAAAGAAGATTAAATATTAATATTGCCAAACTTTTCCATAAAATTTAACAGGAAGGAACACTAGCAAACATGTTACATGAAGCCAACATCACCCTAATGTCAAAGCCAGAGAAAGATGCCATGAAAAAAATAAAATAAAATTACAGACCAATTTCTCTATTGAATATAGATACAAAATCCTCACCAAAATACTTTCCATTTGAATCCAAAAGCACATTAAAAGAATTATACATAATGATCAAATAGGTTTCATCCAAGGTATGCAATGATGGTTCAACACAAGACAATCATTTGGTGTAATAAATCACATTAATAAATTGATAAAGAAAAATTGCATGATCATCTTGATTGATGCAAAAAAAAAATACATTTGAAAAATCCAACAATCTTTCTTGATAAAAACACCTTGAAAGAGAGGGAATAGAAGGAAACATTCTGGAAATGATAATGTGCATATATGAAAAACCCACGAATACCATTGTATGTAAAGGTGAGAGACTAAAAGCTTTCCCCCTGAGATTGGGAACAAGACGAGGATGCCCACTGTCATCACTATTGTTCAATATTGTGCTAGAATTGTTTGCTGGAGCATCTGACAAGGGAAATAATAAAAGGCACTCAATTAGGAAAGGACAAAGTAAAACTAATGCTATTCCCTGATGATATGATCCTATGCCTAGAAAATCCTGAAACATCCACAACAAAACTACTAGAGCTAATAAACAAGTTCAGTAAAGTGGTGGCAGAATATAAGAATAAGATGCAAATATCAGTTGCATTTCTATGAACCACTAATGAGCAACTTGAAGTGGAAGTCAGGAAAAAATTCTATTTACAATAGGGACCACAAAAATTAAATATTTAGGCATAAACTTAAACAAAGAAATAAATTACCTCTATTCAGAAAACTACAAAATATTGCTAAAGGAAACCAAAGAAGACCAAAGAAGACCAGAAGAGCATTCTGTCTTCATAGGGGGGAAAACGAAACATCATTAAGATGTCAATTATATCCAAACTGATTTAAGATTCAACAAAAACCCAATAAAACTTTCAAAAGTTTTTTTAGAAAAAATGGAAAAGCCAAATATAAAATTTATTTGGACAGGTCCTGAGGAGCCAACAGTGTCTTAAAATAGTAGAACCAAGATGGAGGACTCTCACTTCCTGACTTTAAAGCGTATTACTTGAAGAAGGATGTATATCAGAAAGCAGGGAACATGGCCAATTGGTTAGGCAGCTAAGGCTCAGCTCTCACTAAAACAACAGAGAAATAACCAGAGGCTGCCTTGGGGACATGCTATGGGGTGCAGCAAACCAGGACACGGCTTCACAACTCCCAGAAGAGTGAGGGTCAGAGAGACAAAGATGCCAAAAGAAGTAATTGTGAGTTATTAAACTTCCCAGCTTCCAGGAAGGGCTCCCTTCCCCCAACCCTGAGATATTAAGTGAGGTTAAAACTCCTGGCAGATTGTATCTAACTGAGAGGAGAGCAGAAGTCATCCTCCCTGCCAGCCTTTGGATATATATAGAATGGGAAGGTGCTCTGAGTCATCTAGGAGGGTACTGTACAGATAGGGAAACCAGGGGAAAATCATGTGTTTCTTGCCTCAGTGGCTGGAAGTGGCAGACATATCCAGCCCTAAAGGCAGACAGCCTAGGTGGACGCCCCTGGCTCCCCTGTTCCAAATGGGAGTGTGAGGAAAAGGGGACTAAGAGGGTGGAGAGTGATTTCTTTGTGGTGAGTTTAGCCAGCTGGGTCTCCTTGAATATTGGAAGGGACCTGGACTCGACAGGGAGAGGGGAGGGGGAATCTCTTCAAGCAGGCTGTCACACCCAGCCAACTAGGTAAAGAGAGGAATTGTGTCAGAGAGGAGGCAGAGACATGGTTGATCAGCTTCTGGTGGAGTGCAGGGAATATAACTTGCCTTAGGGAAAAGAGGCAGATCATCTTCTGAAATGATAATTAACCTAAGGAGACAGAAGAGCTCAGTGGAAGAAATCTTGTTTAGCATATGCAAGGACCTTGGATTCAATTTCTTGGCTTCTTCCCTAGAGAAGTGATCCGCCAGGTTATCAGTCATCCAGCTGAAACTTTATGACAGGGAACATATAAATATTCTCTTTGTATTAGTTTTTCTTGGATCTCTTATTTTTTCAAAAAAGTTCCTCTTTAAATTTCCCTTATTTTACTCACTAAAACTGCAGGGTGAGCGATTGAAGAACACCAGCACTCTGAGCTTTGTGGCCACCATCCATTCATTTTATTGGCTCCACTTTATGTAATGAGTCATTTTTCTCTTGTTGCTTTCAAGATTTCTCCTTGTATTTGATTTTGTTTAACTTTCTTTTTCTATCTGAATTAAACTTTGTGTAAGGGTATCACAGAATAAAGGAAGGCAGAAGACAGAATAATTCTACCTAAAAAAAAAAAAAAACTAATTTGTGTACATAAAAGATAACAGAACTTATGGTGATAAAGAAATAATGAAAAAATCTTTTTTTTTTCATTTTTTATTTCTGTATTTTATTTGTTATTTAATAAAAATTATGATTATTAAAAAAAAGAGAGAGAAGACTGTTTTTCCGTGTTTATTTTTATTTTTATTATTTTTAAATTTTTTTCTTCTGTCTCCTTTTTAAAAATGAGTTGTGTTTCCCCTTTGTTTCTCTGCTTGTTTGTTTTTCTTTGTTTTTCTTTTGTTCATTGATTTACTCTACCTACACTATTTCTTTTCTCTCCTTCATCATTATATCTTCTGTTTTCTGTTGTTGTTCTTTCATTCCACTTCTGTTTGGTCTCCAATTTTTCTTGTTTTTATTAATCTCTCTCTCCTTTTTTTTCTCTGCTTACTTTCTTTTTTTATTTTGTTTCATACTTTGCTCTTTTCTTTCCCTGTCTTCTCACCGTTCCAGCCTTTTAATTCACTCTAAATATATTTCTCTGCTCTCTTTCTTGTTTCATTGTTTTTATTCCACTTTTCCAATCTTATTCCTCTGGGCTTCTTGCTTCTTATGTGTGTTAATTTTTTAATTTCCTAGGTCTTCTATGGTTCCTCTCCTACCTTCGCATTAGAGTGGCAGAAAGAAAAAATGAATACAAATGAACAGAGACTGAGAAACCTGTGGGACACCATCGAGCATACCAATACACACATTATGGGAGCCCCAGAAAGAGAACAAAAAGAGAAAGAGGCAGAAGTAATATTCAAAAAATAATGGCTAGAAGCTCCCCAAATTTAATGAAAGATGTGAATATATCCACCCAGGAAACTCAACAACCTCAACAAACTCCAAACAGAATAAACCCAAATAGACACACACTGCAATATATTGTAATCAAACAGTCAAATGCCAAAAATAGAAAATTCTGAAATCTTTAATGAACAAGTCATCAAAACAGGGAGCTTCACTGTCCTGGGATGTGCACAGCAGCAGCGTCACTGACTCTTGGCAGTGTGGACTCAGGCAAAAAGCTGGAGTTGTTGAACAGTGAATTCTGGTTCCAGCTGCCTAGCAGAGTCTGGAAAGGGAAAAGGCTGCAGTCTTTGGGTGGCCATATTCCGTTGATTTCATGAATGTTTTGACCACAGGGAGAAGCTGGCTAGATGAGGGCTACAGCAGGACTTATCTTTCTTGGGTCTAAGTGTGGTACTCCTAGGAAACAAGATTCAGAATCCTGAACTACTCTTTTCCCTCACTTGCTTCTTTGTGCCCAAGACAACTGAGCTGGGACAACTCAAATGTGTTTTTTCTTGTGCCTAACACTACCAGCCACTTCAGGTCTGAGTTACTACAGCATCTTCCAGTTGCTCTTCTTGCTTTAGCCTCTTTAACCCCCAACCTCCCCTGAACACCACGACCAAGTTAATATTGCTAAGGCACAGTGTACATCACATCTGTCTGCACATCAAGGACCAAAGTGGTTCATTGAGGCGAGTTTGCAGTTTCAGACTGAAATGCTTTCATTAAGTCTTCACATTGTATCTTCCCTGCTGCATTTATCACATCCCCAATGAGTCTCTGAAGTGCCCTGTTCATCATCAAAGTCAAATTAATGTATGTTGGCTGGAAAAAAGAGAGCCTTAAAAAGATTAAGTGACAACTTCTCCTCAAATAATGGAGGCAAGATGGCAGTGGGAAGACATATTTAGAGTGATGAAAGGAAAAATTTGCAACTCAAGAGTTCTATATCCAGTAAAACTGTCTTTCAAATATAAGGGAGAGAGTAAAACATTCCCAGATATACAAAAGCAGTGGCACGTAATCACCGCTAGACTAGTTCTACAATAATTGCTAAAAGGAGTTCTGCAAGTTGAAATGAATGGACACTAGACACTAGACTGAATCTGCATGAAAAAAAAATAGAGATCTCCCATACAAGTAATAAATGGGCAAATATAAAAGCCAATAATATTGCATTCTTGATTTGTAATACTTTTCACTTTCTACAGGATCTAAAATGCAAGTGCATCAAATGTAATGATAAATTCATGGTTTTGGACTCAAAATGTATAACCATTTAATTTATGACAAGAAATACATAATGGCAGGGAAAC
This sequence comes from Tolypeutes matacus, assembly GCA_026826555.1. Classification (NCBI taxonomy): domain Eukaryota; kingdom Metazoa; phylum Chordata; class Mammalia; order Cingulata; family Chlamyphoridae; genus Tolypeutes; species Tolypeutes matacus. The sequence continues at coordinate 437,140 of JAKSZT010054127.1, forward strand.
AGAGGGTTATAGAAATATACTTTGTATGCTATTGGATTTAAATTGGTATCATGTCAAATTATATTCTTAAAAATTTAGGGTGTTAAATTTTAAGCACCAGGGTAACCAAAAAGAAAATATTGGAAAAATATGCACAGAAGGAAGTAAGAAGGGATTCTAATTCACTACAAATTCACTACTTCTTGCTTTCCAATTTGGATACCATAACAGGTATTTTCTCACCAAAGTGTGTTGCCACGTGTTGAAGCAAAATGTTTTTTCTGATCTCTGTGAGGGTTCAGGAAGATCTTAAGGTTCTGTGAGCCCAGCTTCTTCTGATCACAGTTGTAGGCTGTGAGGGCTCATTTCTTTCCAGGCCTTCTCAGCTGCTCAGGGCTCTGGTCTCTTCAGCTACAAAAAATGAGGTGAATGGCTCAGCTCTTCCCAGGGCTTTAGCTGTTTAAGCCTTTTCCTTTCTGTCACATGGCAGGACTGAAATGACCAAGTTCTCTCCTCTTCTGTGTCATGCCAAGATTCTCTACTCTGGTATCTGTGGAACTCTTTCTCTTTGTTTTTTTTTTTCAGAGGTTTCCAACACATTTTATTTTGCTGACCACTGGTTTGTAGCTTTTGTGGACCAACATCTGCATAAATTCCTATAAAATGTCCCATCAGTTTCAGTTCTGTAGCAGCCCCCCACGCACTGCACACCAGGCTTATGGCTTATCTCCAGGAACACCCGTGAAGGCTGCCGCCCATTCGTTCCAGGAGGAGGCCGCAACTTCCAGGAGCAGCATCTTCCCAGTGGTGGCTTCCTTTGGTGAGAAGTTGATTCATTTAGGCGGCCCTGGTGCCTACAAGCAGGAAGCATTCGGAAACTTGCAGAGCCGTGGTGCTTCTTCCTCACTAATACAGACCCCTGAAGATCCAGTGCACTTGTGCTTGGTAATGGGAACCCTTCCTTATCAGGTAGGCCGAGAGATATAAGGAAGCCTCTTTTCAGTAACACAGATAAACACGTCTTTATATCACCTATTTGTTCTAGAACTACAAAATTTAATTCAAGAAAAATTATAGGTCCCATGAAAGACTTACAAATTTTATAAAATTAAAATCTAGTTTTCCCCCAATAAATCATACTTTAGGCAAAACCCTCCCAACGCTTCTAAAATAATACTGAAAGGGGCATCTGATTATGCAAGATCAATAAAAAAATTAAATATTTATTTGAATAGCAAGTTTTTGAGTTCAGGCTGCAAAGTTGGCAATGCAGATTTTAAAACAGACCACGAAAAGCATGCACAAAAAATATTGGTGCAAAGGACAAAATAATGTTAAGAATTAGGTTAAATAGCTGCTGATTTTAAGAAAACAAAAGGCCTGAAATCACTATACAAACTAAAATGTATTAGATGCTACCATCCACACAGTCTTTATTATTGGTTATATTTAAAAATTATTTGCGTAGTTAATTATATATCGAACTGTAAATGAGTATTATACACAAACCCCCTTCGAAAGGGCAATTCTTTGTTGCACTATAGAACATATAACAACATTGCAAAAAGTACCTTTTCTTTGCTATCGGTAACACATCTGGTTACTTTAGGTCTATCTGTGAGTGGATACAGTTAATAAAATAGAGCCCATTGCCTTCTTTTCCTATTACATTAACTGAAGATGCACCTAATCTTAAGGCAGCTTCTGAGTTGAGAATTATATTGTTATCCAATACTGTTGATTCATTTTGAATCTTTAGACACTTATCTCTTGCGAACAGGCTCTTTTAAATGTACTTTTAGGTAGCACAGACATTACCAAGAGTAGTGTCAAACTGCAGTTGGTGTCTTTTCATTTTATGTCTATTTATCATTAGGAGTCTGGTCTGATTTTTGCTGTCTTGAATGGTATCCTGGAAAGACAAAACTGGTCAGTGGCAGTGGTATCTCAGTACCAGGAGAGGTGCATGACTCCTCATCTTTGATCTGTCTAGTCTTAACTGTCAGGAGTACCTCTCACCCAGGACACGACCCGCTAGTGCATTCTGTTAAATGAGACAAGTGCTCGACTACATGGAAAGCGCTTTGAAGACAAAAAAAGAAATTTTATTTCTTTGATTTTTTTGTAACCTTTCAGATATTTGCAGTAATATCAATAACTGTTTTCTTTCTCTTTTTTGTGTGTATCTTCTTTGTGTCTTCTTGAGTGAGCATCTCTTTATATCAGCCCACCAAAAGGGTGGGGACTCAACTTGAGTCATCCCATACTGACATAGTTGAATCAATGCCCTAATCTTGATTTAATCAAGTAAATGTGAAACCTTTGAATTTAATACAATCAAAGGGTATCACACACAGAGGAACAGACCATTTTACAAGCATAATCTATTTATTTTTTGGAATTCAAAAGTAATATCAAACTGCTACAGTTGGAAATCTACAGAGCCTGAGAAATGTGTTTTCTTTTACTTTTATTTTCTTTTTTAGATAGCTCTTGACATTAAGAAAATCTCTGTAATAACATTACCTGGATATAAGCTTAAGGAACACATGCTTCAGTTAAAAATTCCTGTAATAGCATTAAAATATCAAAATGTCCAGGTTTCAACAGATGATTACAAAGTTTACAAAAGCATATAAAGTGATGGCCCAGGCAATGGAGAAGATTAAAGCATTAGAAACCATCAATGGAGAAGAGCAGGCCTAGGATGTACTAGACAAGGCTTTAAAAAAATGGTATTAAATATCCTCAAAGAGCTAAAGAAAAACATGGGCACAGAATTAAAGGAAACCAGGATAACAATAGATGAACATAAAGAGAATATCAATAAAGAGATGAAGAAAGGAAAGCAAACAGAGCTGAAGAGCACAGTAGCAGAAATTTTAAAAATTCCTACCAGGGTTCAAAAGCAGATTGGAGTATGAAGAAGCAATGTTTGGTGAACTAGAAGATAAGACCATTGAAATCATCCTGTCTGAGGAGCAGAAAGTAGAAAGAATGAAGAAATGTGAACAGAGCCTGAGGGTCCAATGGGACACCATCAAGCATGCCAATATATACATTATGGGAAGAAGAGAGAAAGAGGAAGAGAGACTATATAAAGAATGGCTGCAAACTTCCCAGAGGTCATGAAAGTCATGAATATACACATTCAATATGCTCAACAAACTCCAAACAGGATAAATCCAAATAGAACCACACTGTGACATATTATAATCAAACTGTCAATTGCCAAAGATAAAGAGTGAAATCTGAAAGTCACAATAGAAAAGAAACATACCCCATACAAGGGAGCCCCAATATGATTAAGTGACAATTTTTCATCAGAATCCACAGAAAGAAGAAGGCACTGGGATGATATATTTAAAGTGCTGAAAGCAAAAAAAAAAAAAAAAAAAGACAGGCAAAAATTCTATACCTGGCAAAACTGTCTTTACAGAATGAGGGGAAAAAAATTAAGACATTCTTAGATAAACAGAAGTTGAGGGAGATTGTCACCACTAGATCAGCCTTAGAAGATGCAGGTTGAAAGGAAAGAAGAATAGAAAATAGATTGAAGATGCATGAAGAAATAAAGATCTCTGGTAAGGGTGGCAACATGGATAAATATTAACACCAGTACTATTGTATTTTTAGTTTGTAACTTCACTTTTTACTTTCTACATGATCTAAAGCTCAAATACATAAAATACAATGATAAATAATTGGTTTGGGAATCATAATGAATAAATATGTAATATGTGACAAGAACTACATAATGGTAAAGGGGATGGAGGAATATAGGAACATAGTCCATATACATTATTGAAGATAAATTGATATGAAAGTAAATGATGTAGTTACAGTTTTAGGACATTAAAATTTAAGCCCCATAGTAAGTACAAAGAAAATACAGAATATCCAACCTTGTTGAGACAAAGTATAGTACATATTGCCAGGGCAAGGAGGCAGGAGGAATGGGGAATTAATGAATAATGGGTATATGTTTTATGTTTGGGGAGATGAAAAAAATTAGTAATGGAAGTTGGTGAGGGTACCACAACATTGTGAAGGTTATTAATCCAAATGAATGGCATGTTTTGGAATGGTTGAGAATGGGAAAGTTTAGTTCATATATATGCTCCCATAGGCACAAAAAAGAGCATCTAAAGGAAAATTTACAATTAAATTCAATACACTATCCTGTACAGGATCTAACCAGAGAGTAGAAAAGACTCAAAAGGACATTATTGGGACATCTAAAACGTTGGAATATAGACTATAAGCTTTATATAAATGTTAACTTTCTTAAACTTGATAATGGCATTTATCAAGGTGATTAAATAAGTGAAAATTCTTGCTTCTGGGAAAAATACAGGACAGTATTAAGGGTTCAAGGAACATGTACATAACCTATGCTCAAGTGTTCAGAAAATGTATTGATAAATGGATGGATCAATTTATATGGCAAATGTGGCAAAATGTTAACTTGGTGGATCTGGCTATCTGTGGGTGTAGGAGTTCTCTTCATGGAGTTTGCATTATTTTTGTAACTGTATTGTAATTTTGAAACTATTTCAAAATAAGTTTTAGAAAAAAGGCAGGTACCACTTCACACCCACTAGAATGGCTAATATTTAAAAATAGAAAATAAATGCAGGGGAGGATGTGGAGAAATAGGAATCATCAGATATTGGTGGGAATGTATAATGGTGCAGAAACTTTGAAAATCAGTTTAGTGTTTCCTCAAAAATTAAACATAGAACTAAAATGTGACATGGTGATCCCACTTCTAGCTACAGACCAAATAGAAATGGAATCAGGGCTTGGACAGATTTTGTATGCCAACATGCATAGCAGCATTATTCATAATAGCCAAAATGTGGAAAGAAGCCAAATTTCTATCAGCAGATGAATAGTTATACAAAATGTGGTATAAATATACAGTAGAATATTATTCAGCATTTAAAAGACCCAAGTTCTGATACATGGCACCACATGTTGAATCTTGAAGACACAATGTTTAATGAAATAAGCCAAACACAAAGGGAAAGTTACTATATGATTCCACTTATATGAAATAGATAGAATGTGCAAACTCATAGAGACAGAAAGCAGAGTGCAGTTTCCAGAGGCAGGTAACAGGGGAACAGGGAGTTAATTCATAATGGATGAAGGTTTTTGATGGAGTTTCAAATAAAGGCCATGACTACTGACAGAAAAGAAGGCCACCTTGGAACGTAATAAACAAGCTCTCCAGTCTCATGCTAATAGGAGCTGAGTGGGGAAACATCCTGAGCTTGCCTGTGAATTGCAGAAATGTAAAAGAGCTGAGTCATTGACCTTTAAGACTTGTTGATTTCAGTAAAATGTAACTGTCAAGTATCTATTGCCCTTGCACATGCTCACGTGTATTTTCTTTGTTCTAAAGCCAAATAAAAGCCACACTTTATGAGGTGGCTGGGCTCTTCTCTCCATATCTGACGGAGAGTCCCCTGATCCCAGTTTTTCTCTTTGCCTTATTCTTTCTTTCTCATCCGCAGCACCGTTTTCACAGACCCAGTTCCTGACCGGCAACAGGTTTTCTGTTTGAAATGATGGGAAATTTCTGATAATGGATAGTGGTGAGGGTAGCACAACATTTTGAATGTGACTGACCCCACTGAATTACCGTATGCTTGGGAGTGGTTGAAATGGGAAAGTTTATTATATATTTTCAAAATATTTAATAAATATATAATATATTTCCATTACTTTTAAAAGAGTGTCTAAAGAAACGATGAGAACTAAGTGCAATACATGATCCTGGATGGGAACAAATAAAGGAAGGAAAAAGGATCAAAAGAATATTATTTTTTTCTTTATTAGAGAAGTAGGTTTACAGAACAATCATGCATAAAGTAGAGGATTCCCATATACCACCCCACAACAAACAACTTACCTTGCTATGGAACATTTTTACAATTAATAATAGTACATTTTTGTAATTGTACAATTAATTGCAGTCCATGGTTTAACTTAGGGTTCACTGTATATGTAGTTGATGGCTATTTTTAAAATTTTTATTCTTTACTACATATATACAATTAAACATGTCCTCTTTTAATCATATTCATATATACAATTCATTGCTATTAATTGCATTAACCATGCTGTGCTACCATCACCACCATCCATTACCAAAATATTTCCAGCACTCAAAATAGGAACCATGTTACATTTTAAGCCTTAGCCTCCCATTCCCTATTCCCATCTCTTCCCTTGGTCTACTATATTCTAGATTCTGGCTCTATGAGTTTGCTCTAATTGTTTCAAATCATATTGATCATACAATATTTGTCCTTTTGTGTCTAACTTATTTCATTCAACATGATATATTCAAGGTTAATCCATGTTGTTGTAGGTATCAAGATTTCATTTCTTTTTGTGGTTGAAAAATATTCTATGATATGTATATACCACGTTTTATCCATTCATCAGTTGATGGACACTTGGGTGATTTCCATCTTTTGGCAATTGTGAATAATGTTGTTAAGAACATTGGTGTCAAATATGTGTTTGAGTCCCTGCTTTAAATTCTTTTGAGTATATACTTAGTAGTGGGAATGTGGGGTCATATGGTATTTTTATATGTAGCTTTCTGAAGAACCACCAAACTGTCTTCCACAGTGGCTGCATCATTTTACATTGCCACCAGCAATGAACGAGTGTTTCTATTTCTTTGCATCCTCTCCAACAAGTATTATTTCTCAATTTTTAATACCAGTAATTTTAATGAAATTAATAGCTGTATTTAAGCTGATTACATAAATGAATATCCCAATTTTATGAAATGTGCATGAAAGTATGGTGTCTTCCAAGACACAAGGTATATGACCTACTCTCCAAAGTTTTAATAATAGATGGTAGATAGATAGATAGATAGATAGATAGATAGATAGATAGATAGATGGTAGAATGATACAGTAGATGTGTCAAAATATTAAAATTGGGGTATCTTCGTATCTGGGGTGGAGTATTGTGGAGTTTTCCCTATGAGTTTTTATTATTTTTGCCAATGACCCACACATATCAACTGATTTCAAAATAAAAATGTTTTAAAAAAAACACAATAACAAAGAAATCCCTAAAATCAAGTTTTTAAAATGTGAACAAATGAGATGAGTTTGTTAGCATAGCAAGAGAGAGAAGACTTAAACTGAAGAGAAGTATTTCAAGAGGAGAATTATTTTGAAAAACCTAGTATTTGTGCTGCTCATCCCTAGTAAGAATTATTCCAAAAGTTAAAGGGATAAAAATATACCTAAAATTTCATTCAAATATATATATATGTAGATGTAGATATGTAAATATGTATATATATACTATTTTTCTCAAATATATAAATGTTCATTTGCCAAATATGGCAGGGGAGGGTTGCTGATGTAGGGCATTGGGAGTGGGGGCCATACAGGACAGGGCACACCTGGGGCAGGCTTCTATGGAATATGTAAGTGTTCATCTTGTCATAGTGTGTTATATCAGTGGGTGGAGACCCACAAAGTGAACAAGAAAATATTAAACTCCCATCCTGGGGAGACTGGCTATGTTCTCAGATAGAGGGGCAAGAGTCTCTCAAGAACATAGGCAGTGCCTAATAAAAGAAAACAGACCAATATGAAAAGCCCTCAACATTATCGCAAGTAACTATGAATCTTATTTTTCAAAAAGTGAAACTTATTGGTTATCATAGGTCCCGAGGGGTGGGGAGGGAAAATAGAATAGATGGAACATAGGGCATATTTAGGGAATTAGAAATGTTCTGCATGATCTTGCAATAATGGAGACAGGTAATTTTAAGTTTCATCAAAATTTATGAAAGTGTATGGTCCAAAATGTAAACCAAAATGTAAATCAATGACCTTTGTTAGTAGCAATGCTTCAATAATTGTATATCAATTGTAAAAATCATACCTTCCACATGTAAAATGCTATTAATAGGGGAGAGGGGAAAAGGGGAGAGAATGTTTGGTATATGGGAATCCCCTATATTCTGTACATGACTTTTCTGTAACTTAAAGCTTCTTTGAAGATAAAATGAAAAAAGATAACACTGATGGAATATATGGAAGAAAATGTTACTGTACATACACGACAACCGATCTTACAGTGATGAAAGAGATAATATAAAAAGACTATTTTATTGTTTCAAATTTTTTCTTTTTTTTTTGTATTTTATTTCTTATTTTAAAGCAATCATTATCATTTCATTTTCTTATTAATTTTATTTGGTTATTTTGTTGGTTTCATTTTTGAAGAAGTTTTGGACCACAGAAGGGTCACAACTATGGCACTGGAGGACCATTGGTGCAGGGTGTCAATGATGGGGAATGCATGGGAGAAGGTTCACATGGGGCATAATGCTAAGACATATGAATGTGTTCAAGTGTTCATGGGGCATTGTCACAGTGGGTGGAGAACCACACACATTAACCAAAAGAATATTGAATTCCCATGCTGAGGAGCTCTGCCACATTCTCTAATGGGACAGCAAGAATCCCCTGAGTACAGGGGCCGTGTCTAGTGGAGGAGAATGGACCATTATGATGGGCCCTTGATATTGATGACTGTACTTATGAACCTTTACTTTTGAAATCGAAACTTATCCTAGTATTATATGTTGCCTAAGAGTTACCCCTTGAGAGCCTCTTTATTGCTCAAATGTGGCCTTTCTCTAAGCCACACTCAGGATTTAAATGCATTACTTCCCCACTGGCATGGGACATGACTTCCAGGGATGAGCCTCCCTGACATTGAGGGATTACTACCAAGAACCAACTAAGAATGCAACTGGAAAACGACCTTAACCAAATAAGGCAAATAGTAAAGACAAAAGCATTTATATGGCTAAGACACTTCAATGTAAGTTGGGAAGTAATTCCAGAAGTTATGCTTATGCACTACTCAGCAAGATCTCATTGACTGTCACAGTAAATAGTGCCTCAAATAGCAGGACTCATGAGAGATCTGGAGACACACAGACACTATAGGCAAGGCAAAAAAAAAAACCCTCAGGTATTTGGCACAATGCCAGTGGGCCCTACTTAAGAACTTATGCTGTCAGTGTGACAGAGTTGTACCAGTTTTGGTTTCCTTACACGTGGCTCTTCTGCCCCTTCTAATTGAACCAATAGTTAGAATTAGAGTTGATAGGTGTATGTACAAGAGACTGAAATATTTGAGCTGTCAATGTGTCAGTTGGGCCCTGAATATCAACAGCCTTGAAACACGTATTCTCAAGTTCATTGGATTTACACAGGACAACTAACAAGGAGATAATGATGGGCAAAATCCATCCCAAGGAACAAAGATAGTCAGCAACTGCAAGCAAGATAGTCTCATCCATCCACCTCATGGGATCTAAGTTCCCTCTTAATTGGAGGTGGAGTGGGCACCACCATTCCTAAATCCTCAGGATTGGGGAATGAATGATGGACTAGAATAGACTTACAGTAATTCTACTATAGACTTAGCGTGATTCTAGCAATAGAAGGACTGTTATCATCGATGTGGAGAAAATGGCCACTGGAGGTTCTGAGGGGAGGGAGAGGGAAAAAGAGGTGCAATGCAGGGGCATTTTTGTTACTTGGGAATTGTCCTGAAAGACATTGCAATGACAGATACAGGCCATTATATATCTTTTCATAACTTACAAAATTGTACAGAAGGGAGTGTGAACTGCAATGTAAACCATAATAGTCTTCAGTGGCAATGCTCCAAAATGTGTTCATCAATTTCAACAAATGCACCACACTAACGAAGGAGGTTGTTAACGTACAAAATGTGTGAAGGGTAGAGAGTGTGGCATATGGGAATCTCCCATATTTTTATGTAACATTTATGTAATTTATCTTTTTTAAAAAAAATTAAAAAGTATATTATAAAAATGAAGACATTGAGCAAGCATGAAGAAGAATTTTACAACCTGAATAGAAAGTAACTGAGCTCATGGGAAAGAAAGGCATAATAGGTGAGATCAAAAACACCTCAGAGGCATACAAGGGCAGACTTGAAATGACAGAAGAAAGAATAAGTGATATGGAAGACTGGACAGCTGAATTTGAAAAGAAAAAAGAAGAGCGAGTAAAGAATGGAAAAAATTAAGCAGCAGCTCAGATAGTTGAATGATAATTCAAAATGCAGCATATATGTAATGGGAGTTCCTAAGAGCGAAGAGAAGGAAAAGGGGGCAGAAAGAGTTTTTGAGGAAATAATGGATGAAAATTCCCAACACTAAGGAAAGAAATGAACTTGCATGTCCAAGAAGCACTGTTTACCTCAATCAGAATAAATCTGAATGGATCTACACCAAGACATATACTACTCAGAATGTGAAATGTCAAAGATAAAAAGAAAATTTGGAGAGAAGCAAGGGAGATACAAGCCATCACATACAAGGCATGTCCAGTAAGACTTAGTGCACAGATCTCATCAGAAACCATGGAGACAAGAAAACAATGGTATGATACAATTAGGATACTGAAAGAGAAAACTTGCCAGCGAATAATTCTTTATCTGGAAAAATTGTCCTTCAAATATGAAGGTGAGTTTAAAATATTCACAAACAAACAAAAACTAGGAGAGTTTGTAAAAAAGAATGTACTTTTGCCATAAATATTAAAGGGAGTCCACCAGCCCAAAATGAAAGGGTAGGAGAGAGCAGCTTGGAGGAGAATATAGTAGGCAAGAATAGCAGAAAGGCAGAATAGCTATAAAAAGACAGAAGAAAATAAGACATGGCATATGAAAACTATAGTGGAATTAAATAAGGCATTTACAGTAATAACATTGAATGTGAATGGATTAAACTCCCCAGTCAAAAGTATAGGCTAACAGAATAGATTAAAAAAACAAAACAACATGAGCCATCCATATGCTGCCTCCAAGCGACTCATCTTAGATGCAGGGATACAAACCAGCTGAAAGTTAAATGTTGGAAAAAAAATACTTCACTCAAAGAGTTACCAAAAAAAGAGAAAGGGAAGCTGTACTAATATTGGAGAAAACAGACTTTAAATGCAAAAGAATGTAAGAGATAGAGAAGGCCCTTATATATTAATAAAACATACAATCCACCAAGAAGAAATAACAGTCATAAATGTCTATGCACCTAATTAGGGTGCTCCAAAATACATGAGGCAAACTTTTTTAAACCTGAAGAGAGAAATAGACATCTCTACAAAGTAGTTGGAGACGTTAACATACCACTCATATAATTTAATTGAACAACTAGAAAGAAGATCAACAAGGAAACAGGGGACTTTTACAATATGATAAACAAGCTAGACCTTACAGACATATACAGAATGTTGCCTCCCCAAATCAGCAGGTTATACATTATTCTCAACTGCTCATGGATCATTCTCCAGGACAGATCACATGTTAGGTCACAGGGCAGGTCTCAATAAATATAAAAAGATTGAAATAATACAAAGCACCTTCTCCGGTCATAATGGCATGAAACTGTAAATTAATAACAAACAGGAAAGTGAAAAATTCGCAAATGTTTGGAGGCTGAAAAACACACTCCTAAACAATCAGTGGGTCAAAGAAGAAATTGTAAGAGAAATTAGTAAATATATTGAGATGAAAGAAAATAAGAATACAATATATCAAAACTTATGAGATACACCAAAGGCAGTGCTGAGAGGGAAATTTATATCCTCAATGCCTATATTAAAAAGAAGAAAGAGATAAAATCAAAGTTCTAACTGAACAACTGGAGAAACTAGAAAAAGCTCAGCAAACCATTCCCAAAGCAAGCAGAGGAAAGAATTAATAAAGATTAGAGCAGAAATAAATGAAATTGAGAAAAAAAATCAATAGGAAAATCAACAAAACCAAAGCTGATCCTTTGAGAAGATCAATAAAATTGACAAAACCTTAAACTAACAAAGCAAAACAGAGAGAAGATGCAAATAAATAAGACCAGAAATGAAAGGGGGAAGTTATGACTGACATCACAGAAATAAAAAGGATCATAAGAAGATATTATGTGAAACTCTATGTCAACCAATTAGAAAACCTAGATGAAATGGATAAATTCCTAGAAACGCACAACCTACTCTAACGCTATAAGAAATACAGGAACTCAACAAAGCAAACACAATTAAAGAGATTGAATCAGTCATCAAAAATCTACCAAAAGAGATAAGTCTAGGATCAGATGGATACACAGGTGAATTCTACCAAGCATTTCCTGAAGAATTAAGACCAATCCTGTTTAAACTCTTCTAAAAAATTGAAGAGTCGGAAAATTACCTGATACATTTTATGAAGCCAATATCACCTTAATACCAAAGCCAGATAAAGACATTACAAGAAAAGAAAATTACAGACCAATCTCTCTAAAGAACATAGATGCAAAAATTCTCAAAAAATACTTGCTGATAGAATCCATCAGCATATCAAAAGAATTATACAACACGAGAAAGTGGTATTTATTCCTGGTATGCAAGGCTGTTTCAACGTAACAAAATCAATTAAGGTACTACACCACAATAACAAATTGAAGGGAAATAAAACCATATGATCTTTTCGATTGATGCAAAAAAGGCATTCAACAAAATTCTGCATCCTTTATTGATAAAAACACTTTAAAAGAAAAGAGTAGAAGGAAAATCCCTCAATACGAAAAAGGACATACATGAAAACCGCACAGCTAACATTGTACTCAATGGGGAAATGTTGAAAAGTTTCCCTCTAAGTTTGGGAACAAGGTAAAGATGCCATCTGTCACCATTGTTATTCAACACTGTGCTAGAAATCCCAGCTAGAGCAACTAGGCAAAAAAAAAGAAAGAAAGAAAGAAAAGAAAAGAAAAGAAAAGAAAGAAAGAAAGAAAGAAAGAAAGAAAGAAAGAAAGAAAGAAA
>JAKSZT010054127.1:450018-473954 GCA_026826555.1 Tolypeutes matacus
AAAGAAAGAAAGAAAGAAAGAAAGAAAGAAAGAAAGAAAGAAAGAAAGAAAAGGCTTTCAAATGTGAAAAGAAGTAAAACTCTCACTATTTGCAGATGACATGATCTAATCCCACCCACCATATCCATGGGTTATAAGCCCTCTCTCACTTGTAGGTGGAGTGGATATCACCATCCCAGTCCCCTCAGTATTGGGGGAAGAACTATGGACTAGAGTGGACTTAGTGGTATTCTGTTGTACACATATGGTGATTCTAGCAATGTAAGAAATTATAACAGTGAGGTGGAGCCAGTGGCCACTGGACACTTTCGGGGCAGGGAGGGGAAGTGCAGTTGAAATACAGGGGCTTTTTTGGGACTTGGGGGTTGTCCCGAGTGCCGTTGTGGCGACGGATGTAGGCCATTTTAATTCAGCACACACCATTCAGAACTGTGTGGGAGAGAGTGTGGTCTACGATGTGAACTGTGGTCTATGGTTGATGGCAAGGCCCCAGAATGTGTAGGTCCACTGAGGGTGATGGGCCACCCTTGTGGGGGATGTTTGTGTGGGATGTTGTGGGAGGTGTGAGAGGTGGGGAACATGGGAATCCCTGGAGTTTCCGTGTAATATTTAGGTAATCTAAGCACCTTTAATATATATATATATATATATATATATATATATAAATAACATTTTTCTAAGCAAATGCACATATATACATATATATTTATATATCATTTTACAAATATTGGTATGTATTGTGAACATTTTGATTTTTACCCACAATAAAAAAAAAAAGAAAATTCTTATACTTAGAAAAAGCTAATTGAACTAATAAATGAGTTCAGCAAATTGGAAGGATACAAGATCAACAAGCAAAAATCATTAATGTTTCTGTATTGTAGTAGTGAACAATCTGAGGAGCAAATCAGGAAGAAAATTCCATTTACAATAGCAGCAAAAAGACTCAAATACCTAGAAATCAATTTAACCAAGCAAGTACAGGACCTATATGCAGAAAAATACAAACAATGCTAAAAGAAATCAAAGAAGACCTACATAAATGGAAAGTTATTCTGTATTCATGGATTGGAAGACTAAATATCGTGACAATGTCAGTCTTTCCCAAGCTGATTTATGAATTCAATGCGGTACCAATCAAGTTCCAACAGAATATTTTACAGAAATAGAAAAGGCTATTTCCAAATTTATTTGGAAGGGAAAGTGCACCCGAATAGTCAAAAACATTCTAAGACAGAATAGCAATATGGGAGGGATTTCACTGCCTGACCTTGAAACATATTACAAAGCTACAGTGGTCAAAAGAACATGGTATTAGCTTAAAGATAGATACATCAATCAGTGGAATAGAATTGAGAATCCAGAAACAAACCATCTCTATGATCAACCGATTTTCGACAAACCTACCAAGTCCATGTTAATGGGACAAAACAATATTTTCAACGAATGGTGCTGGGAAAAATGGTTATCAATAACCAAAAGAGTGAAGGAAGACCTGTATCACATTCCCTACACAAAAATCAACTCAAAATGGATCAAAGACCTAAATATAAAAGCCAGGACCATAAAACTACTAGAAGAAAATATAAGGAAGCATCTGAAACATCTTGTGGTAGGTGATGGTTTCTTGGACCTTATACCCAAAACATGAGCAACAAATGAAAAAGTAGATAAATGGAACTTCCTCAAAATTAAACTTTTGCACCTTGAAGGACTTTGTCAAAAGGGTGAAAAGGCACCTAGTCTATGGCAGAAAATATTTGGCATTCACATATCTGATAAGGGTTTAATATACATGATATATAAAGAGATGCTGCAACTCACAATAAAAAGACACACGACCGGATTAAAAATTGGGCAAATGACTTGAATAGACATTTGTCCAAAGAAGAAATACAAATGGTGCAAAAACACATGAGCAAAATGTTCAACATCATTAGCAATTAGGTAAATGCAAATCAAAGCTACAACGAAATTTCATTTCACACCTATTAGAATTACCACTGTTAAAAAGACAAGAGTGACAAGTGTTAGAGAGGATGTGGAGAGATGGGAATTCTTATTCACTGTTATTGGGAATGTAGAATGGTACAGCCACTGTGGAGAACTGTTTGGAAGTCCCTGAAGAAGTAGAATATAGATTTCCCACATAAGCTGGCAATACCACTATTGCATATACGTACACCCAGCAGAATTTAAAGCAGTGACACAAACAGAATCTGCACACTGATGTTCATAGAGGCATTATTCACGATTGCCAAAAGTTGGAAACAACCCTGTTGTCCATCAACCGATGACAGGATAAACAAACTGTGATTTATACACACGATGGAATGTTATGCAGCTGTAATAGGAAACGAAGTCATAAAACATATGCAAAATGTGGCACATCACCCATAATGGATATACACATCCACATGGGAATCCCTGTAATTTCTGTATAATATCTGGGTAATCTAAGCACCTTTTCAAATATATATATATATATGTATATATATTTATGTGTATATAAATATATATAAAATAACATTATTTATGGAAGCAAATGCACATATATGCATATATATTTATATATCATTTTACAAATATTGGTATGTATTGCAAAATATTTGATTTTTACCCACAATTTAAAAAATTGAAAAAAAAAAACATATGCAAAATGGATGAACCTGGAGGACATTATGTTGAGTGAAACAAGCCAGACACAAAAGGACAAATACTGTATGATTCCACTGTTTTGAACTAAGTATATTGTGAAATCTTACCGGGTTAATAATTTGAATATGGGTCACCCGAAAATAGAATGAGATTAGAGAATGGAAAACAGAGTTAACTAGTACAGAATTTGTAAAAAGGATGTGTGTTAATCTTTGGAAATGAATAGAAATGGTGAAATCACATCATAGTCTTCATAACTAGCAGTGCTATTATATGGGCATGACAGTAGTTGAAAGGGAAAGTATAAGGTGATGCAAATTACTAAAAGGAAAACTAAAAACTGTAAAATCGGATTGTATAGCAAGGTAAATCCTCAAGTGAGATATAAATATGTGTAATATTGCATATATAAGACTGTTTATCTTTGAAACTTAATAAATGTATGCTAATATTACAAATGTGAATTTCAGACAAAGATATTATGCTAAGTGAAAGAAATCAGACACAAAATACTATGTATTATATGATTCCAATTATTTAATATGTAAATATAAATTAATTTATAAAATGAAATAAGATTAGTGGTTATGTAGGTCTGTGGAAGGATAGAGAGATTGAGACATGACTGCTAAGGGGTGTGGAGCTTTTCTTTTTGGAGTAATGTAAGTGTTCTGATTTTTTTTTTTTTTTGGTGATTAATTGTATTAGCCAAAGGGGTACTGATGCAAAATACCAGAAATCGGTTGGCTTTTATGAAGGGTATTTATTTTGGGTAGAAGCTTTCATTCACAAGGCCATAAAGCATATGCTACTTCTCTCACCAGAGTCTGTTGCCACGTGTTGGAGCAAGATGGCTACTGACCTCTGCAAAGGTTCAGGCTTCCTCTTCCTCGTAAGGCTCCATGGCCCCAACTTCAGCCGATATCAGCTAGAGGTTGGGAAGAGTCTCATCTCTCCCAGGCAGCTCATTTTTCTCAGCACTCAGCTGCTCTGCTCTCTCCACGAGGCCAGCTATAAACTATCAGGCAAATGGCTTGCCTCTCTTCCTGGGGCCTCTGCTGTGTCTAATGGAGCCTTCTTTCTTTCCTCATATATCTGCTTCTCTGTGTATTTACTTCCCGGGGCTCCGGCATTAAAACTCCAACCTCCCTTCTCTGCGGTGTGGTTTTTCTGTGAGCACCCACCCACCAAGGGGGTGGGGACACAACGTCCAATTGAAAGGGCTGAATCAAAGCCTTAATCATTATTTAATTAAGTATATGTGAAACCTCTGAATTCAATATAATCTAATATGCCCAGAAGAACAGATGAGTTTACAAAAATAATACAAAATCTAAAACCAAAAAGAGACAAAAAAATAATACAATATCTATTTTTGGAGTTCATAAACAATATCAAACTGCTATGTGAATGCACAGCATTGTGATTATAAAACAAGTCATTGATTATACACTTTGGATAGATTATATGGTATGTGAATAAATCTCAAGAAAACTGCTTTAAAACAAATAAATAAATAAAACAAATATGCAAGAATAGCAAGGAATAGAAGGTATGTACATAAATGGAAGCATAGAAAGATTGAGAGAAAATGAAATTTGTCTGTTTTTTCAGTATTATTATTATTGAAATAATGAAAATGCTCTAATAATGATTGAAGTGATGAATGCACAAGTATGTGATTATGCCAAATACCATTGATTGTACACTTTGGATGGATTGCAGGCTTTACATACATATATCAATAAATTGTTTTTTTTTTTAAAGGACAATTTATTATTGATATATGGGTGTATTTCTTGACTCCCAATTCTATTACATTGATCTATATGTCTGTGTATCATGATGCCAATCCACCCTGTTTGATTCTTATATCATTGTCATAAATTTTGATATCAGTTGTAAGAGCTCTCCAACTGTGTTCTGCTTTTCAATATTATTTTGGCTATTGGGGGTTGAAAAGGATATTTAGTCATTACTTTTCTTTTAATGATTTTGTCTGTTTTAATATATTTTTTATTATTTTTAAAAAGATACTTAGATTACATAAATGTAAAATAAAAAATAGAAGGGATTCCCATATGCCCCGCTCCTTACATTTCCCACATTTTCCCACAATTTACAACATCCTTCATTAGTGTGGTACTTTTCGTTACAATTGATGAACACATTTTGGAGCATTTTCACTAAGCATGGATTAAAGCTTACATTGTAGTTTTCACTCTTTAACACACAATTTGAAGGTTATGGAGAGATATATAAGGGCCTGTATCTGTCATTGCAATCATTAAGGACAATTCCCATGTCCCAAAATTGCCCCCATATTACAACTGATTTTCCCTCTCCCTGCCCTCAGAACCTCCAGTGGCCACTACCTCCACACCCATGATATAAGTTCTTACATTGCTAGAATCCTAAAAACTCTATAGTAGAATACCAATAAGTCTACCTTAGTCCACAGTTCATTCCCCAATCCTGAGGATTCTGGGATGGTGATGCCCACTGAACCTCCAATTGAGAGAAGGCTTCAATTCCATAGGGTAGATGGATGGAACTCACTGGTTTGCAGTTGTAGACACTCTCAGTTCCTTGGGATGGTCGTTGTCCATCATCATCTCCTTGTTAGTTGTCTCCAATGAACTGGAGAGTAGGTGTCGCAAATCATTGGGAGTCACAGCCCAGCTGGAAAAAGGACAGCCCAAAGATTTAAGTCTCTTTGACATGCACCTATCAACTCTATTACTAATTATAGGTTCAAATAGAAGGGTCAGAAGAGCCATATAGAGAGAAACCACAACTGAGTCCAATTAAGTCACACTAGGGAGCATAAATTCCAAAATAGTGCCCATTGGCAAGGCACCAAACTCCTGAGAGATCTGCCCTGACTACAGTGTCTGGATGTCTCCAGAGCCTTCAGAAGCCCTGCTGTCTGAGGTAGTATTTACTGTGGAGGTCAATGAGATCCTGCGGAGACGTGCCTAAGTGCAACTTCTGGAATGATCTCCCGACTCACTTTGAAGTCTCTTAGTCATATAAGCTTATTTGTCTTTACCTTTTCACTCTTTTGGTCAAGGTCTTTCTCAGTTGAATTGCTACTGGTACTTGGGAGTAATTCCACAGTGGCAAGGAGGCTCATCACCTGAAGTCATGCCCCATGCAGGGGGGAAGGTAAGGCATTTATATGCTGAGTTTGGCTTAGAGAGTGGCCACATTAGAGCAATAAAGAGGCTTTCAGGAAGTAACTCTTAGGCACCCTAGAATACTAGGTTAATCCCTGGCACCAAGGGGTTACTACCAAGCACCAACTAGCAATGCAACTGGAAAAAGACCTTGAATAAAAGGGGGGAAAGGTAAAAACAAGAGTTTATACGGCTAAGAGACTTCAAAGTGAGTCAAGAGGTCATCCCAGAGGTAACGCTTATTCACATCTCAGCAGGATCTCATATATCGCCAAAATAGATACTAATCCAAATAGTGGGGCTCCTGAGGGCACTGGAGACACCCAGGTAGTACAGTCATGGCAGATAGCTCCAGAGTTTGGTGCCTTGCCAGTAGGCCCTACTTTGGGGTTTGTGCTCCCGAGTGTGAAAGAGTTGGACTCAGTTGCGACTTCTCTACACATGCCTCTTCTTTCCCTTCATTTGAACCTATAGTTGGTGCTGGTGCTGGTAGGTGTACATCCAAGAGACTTGAATCTTTGTGCCAGCTGGGACCTGAGCCTAAGTGGAGTTGCAACACCTACACTCCAGTTCATTGGACTTTTCCAGGACAACTAACAAGGAGGTGAGGATGGACAAATGCCATACCAAGGAACTGAGAGTGGCTACAACTGCAAGCAAGAGAGTCCCATCCATCATCCATATGGGATCGAAGCCCCCTCTCAATTAGAGGTGGAGTGGGCATCACCATCCCTGAATCCTCAGGATTGGGGAATAAAATATGGACTAGGGTGGACTTACTGGTATTCTACTATAGACTTATTTTGATTCTAGGAAAGGAAGAAATTATATCATTGATGTGGAGACAGTGGCCACTGGAGGTGCTGAAGGCAGGGAGAGGGAAAAAGAGGTGTAATATGGGGCACTTTTGGGACTTGGAATTGTCCTGAATGACACTGCAACAGATACAGGTCATTATATATCCTGCCATAACCTACAGAATTGAGTGGGAGAGAGTGTAAACTGCAAAGTAAACTATAATCCATGCTTAGTGCAATGCTCCAAAATGTGTTCATCAATTGCAATGAATGTATCACACTAATGAAGGAAGTTGTTAATGTGGGGGAAAGTGGAAGGTGTGGGGAGTGGGGCATATGGGAATCCCTTATATATTTTTATGTAACATTTTATGTAAAATTAGTATCTTTTAGGAAAAAATAAAAAATATATTAGAAAATACTAGGCTAAGTTTCAATTTCAAAAGTAAAGGTTCATAAGTACAGTCATCAATATCAAGGGCCCATCAATGGACCATCCTCCATCACTAGTCATTGCCCCTGTACTCGGGATTCTTGCTGTCCCATTAAAGAATGTGGCAGAACTCCCCAGAATGGGAATTTGGTATTCTTTCTGTTATTGTGTGAATCTCCACCCACCGTGACAATGGGCCATGAACAGTTGAACACATTTATATGCCTTATATATATGCCCCAGGTAAACCTCCTCCCATGTATCCCACATAACTGATACCCCACACCAATGATCTTCCCCTGTCATAGTTGTAACCCTTCTGTGATCCAAAACTCCTTCAAGACTGAAGTGAACAAAATAATCAAATACAATTAATCATAAAATGAAATAATAATGTTAGTTTTAAAAATAAGAAATAAAATACAAAAATTTAAAAAATTGGAATAAAAAATAATGAAAAATTATTTAAAAATTTTTTTGACAGCTTATCTTTCATCACTATCATATCTGTTGTCTTGTAGGTACAGTGACATTTTCTTCCACTTATTCCCCCAGTGTCTTATTTTTTTAATTATGCATTCAAAGAAGTTTTAGATTACAGAAAGGTCACATACAGAATATAGGGAATTCCCATATACCCAACATCCTCCCCCCTTTCCCCTTTCCCCTATTAATAACATTTTATATCTGGATGGTGCTATTTTACAATTGATGTACAAATATTGAAACATAGCTACTAACCATCATCAATGGTTTACATTATGGTTTACATTTTGGACCATACCCTTTTATAAATTTTGATGAAATTTACCATGGCCTGTATCCATCATTGCAAGATCATGCCGAACACTTCCATTGCCCCCAAAATGCCCCATATTCCATTTATTCTATTCCTCGTTCCCCCTCCTCTTGGGGCCCATGGCAACCACCAGGCTTCACCCCTTGAAGAAAAAGATTCATAGTTACTTGCAACAACATTGAGGGCTTGACATACTGGCCTGTTCTTCCTGTTCTTCCTTTCTTAGGCACTGCCCATGCTCTCGAGAAACTCCCATCCCTCTATTTGAGAACATAGCAGGACTCCCCAGGATGGGAATCCAACACCTTCCCACTCATTATGTGGGTCTCCACCCACTGATACAATGTGCTATAAACACTCACACCCTCCCTAGAAGCCTGACCTGGTGCGCCCTGCCACAAATGCCCCCCACATCCAACACCTTAAACCAGTAACCCTTCCCTGCCATATTGCCAACAAGGACATTCCCAATGTAGTTTCAGCCACATACCTGGAACTCCCCAGTGCTCACCTGTTCCCTCCCCCAATCCTTCCTCCAATTCCATGGAGTGTAAAACCCACCCTCCGCTCTCTAGCCCCCTGACAAACCAGAACCACCCAACCCAATAGTATCATTGCACCCATATGGGCAAAAATCTATGATAAGGTAGAAGTCTGTAGTTGTGCAGTGGAAGTACATGACAGTGGTGCAGTGCCTGGTTTTGAGATCACTATAACACTAGCCTCATAGAATGAGTTAGATAGAGTTCACGCCGATATATTTTTTATTGAGGTGGAAATCACCTCAGTTTTGGCCTTTTTTATATCTTCTTCTTTATTTTGAAAGAAGTTTTAGATTACAGAAAAGTTACATAAAAAAATATAGGGGATTCCCATACACCCCATCAACTCTCCCTCTTACATATTCCCCTATTAATCTTACATTAGTGTTTTACATTTGATACAATTGATGAATAAAGTTTGAAGCATTGCTACTAATCATGGTCTAAAGTTTACATTATGCTTTACATTTTGCACTGTGCAATTTTATAGGTTTTGACAAAATGTATAATGACCTATATCCATCATTGCAATATCATGCAGAACAATTACAATGTCCCAAAAATGCCCCAATTTACATCTATTTTCCCTCTCCCTCCCCTCAGTACCTCTGGTGATCACTATTTTTATATCAATGTTACAAGTTCTTCCATTACTAGAATAATAATATGTCTACTTTGTTCCATACTTGCATTGCCCCCCTTATGTTTGTTCATTCCTAAATTTGAGGATTTTGGGATGGTGATGCCCACTTTGCTTAGATCCCATGGTGCTGATGAATGGAACTATCTTTCTTGTAGTTATAGATACTTTTTGCCTTTTGGGATGGGCATTGTCCATCATCATCTTTTTGTTAGTTGTTCTGGGTGAGTCCGATGAACTGGCTGCAACTCTACTGAGATTCAGGGCTCAACCAGCATAGGAACAGACCAAAGATTTAAGTCTGTGGGCTATATGTTTAATGAGTATAGTGATAATTATAAGTTCAATAAAAGGGGTAGAAGAGCCATGTGTAGGCAAATTATAAATGAGTCAACCTGTTCCATTGGGGAACATATATTCCAAGGTAAGGCCCACTGACAGGGTGTCATTTAATTCCTGAGATTGCCTGTCCTGCCTATAGTGTCTAGATGTCTCCAGAGCCCTCAGGAGCACCGCTGCCTTGAGGCACCGTTTACTGTGGCAGTGAATGAGATCTTGCTGAGGCGTGCATAAGCATAGTCCCTGGAATGACCTCCTGACTCACTCTGAAATCTCTTAGCCATAAAAACTCATTTGTATTTAATATTTCCCCCTTTCTCATCAAGGTCTTTTTCTAAATGCATCACCCATTGGTGCTTGTTTTACTTCCTAGGTTCCTCAAAGGGAGGCTCCTTGAGCATTATTTTTGAACATTTTTAAGATCACTTTTTAAAAGTCTTTTCTCAGTATGTCCACATTCTGGTCTTCTTTGTTGGAATTTTCAGGAATTTTTATCCTCTTCTTTTCTATGGGACATCATTTTCTGCTTCTTTGTCTTTTACTCCCTTTGCACACTCTACATTTTAACATTTTAAAATATAATTATTGGATTTACTCCCTGAGTTGTCTGTTTCTTGATTTTGTAACCAGCTGGTGATAAGACAAAGATTTTCTTGAGCTTCAGCCCTCCTTTCAGGAAGATCTGCCTAAGGTGAAGGCTGGTGCACAGTCCTCCCTGACACTTCTTGGCCTCTTTCTTGCCCTGAGCTTGTGGTTATTAGGCGTTTTAGAGTTCCTGTGTTTACAAAAGTTTATTTTCCCTCTATTTCCCAAGAGACTGACCTCCTTCTCCCAGGTGTTCAAAGCAGGAAATCCTTTGCCCTAGGCTCTCTGCCTTTATAGTTTCTTACGCTCTTTTCATTGTCTCAAGCTTCTTTTACCTAGAGGGCAAATTCTGGGAGGAGGCCGTGCAGAGGGGTTTTCCAAGTCAGTCTTTCCCAGCCAAAACTGGGTCCAGACCCACAAATGGGGCACAGCCTGGCTCCAAACTGCCTTGGTGAGTGGATCCGGAAGGACGCCAGATGCTTCTTTCACGGCTCCCCTAAACTAAGATTTCTTGACCTACCCAGCAAATTCAGTTCTTGAATTGTCTCCCTAGCCCTGAGTATACATAGCATCTTTAAGTTTCTTCTGGCACAACTTTCCCAAGGCAAGGTGTGGGCATGGCCAATCACTGAACAGGGCTATTGATTAGTAACTAAGTGCAGCCATTATCCCAACATGCCTTGGGAAAGAGGGCTTCTACATCCTTTTCTGTCACCAGTGAGCCAGCCAGGAGCTAGTCCCCGAAGAAGCCTGCTGCTAGCATGAAGGATGAGCACTGGTAACACCATGCAATTTACTTGTTCTTAGCATAATTTATCAGGTTCTTCCTTTCTCTTTTCCCTAGATCCTGTACAGTGCTCTACTGGACTCCAGAAGTTCAAAATCATTGTTTCATACAGTTCCTGCTTGTTTAATAGTTGTTCTGGTGGAAGGACTGAATCCTGGAATTTCCAACTCAGCCACCATCCCACAATCCTCTTGTCTATATATGTCTTTTGATCTAAAGTATCCTACAGATAATATATAATTGAAACATGATTTTTATCCATCTTGTCAATCTTTGCCTTTGATTGGAGAGTTTTTCTTATTTGCATATAAGGTAATTACTGATAAGGAAGACATTACTTCTGCTACTTTGTTAACTGTTTTTTTGTTGTTGTCCATTATTACTCCTTTCTTATGAGTTTAGTTGATTTGTCTAGTCTTTCATTTTTATTCCCTTCTCTGAATATATCTTAGATATTTTGTTAGTTGTTACCATGGGGAAAAAATTAACATCTTAAATTTATAACAGTCTAGTTTGAATTGATACCAACTTAGCAAAAATAGCACACAAAATCTCTGTTCTTGTACAACTACTCCCATCCTTTATCTTATCATTGACACAAAGCAAATCTCTACAAATATTGCTTGTTGTTTTATTTCCTAGGATCCTCTAAGCAAATACCATGAAATTGGTCAGGATAAGCAATGGGAATTTATTTGCTCATGGTTTTGGGGCTGAGAAATTATCCAACTCAACACATCATCAAGGCAATGCTTTCTTCCTGAAGACTGGTGCTGATGATCCTTGCCTCCTCTATTACATGGGAAAGCACCTGGTGGCATCTGCTGGTCTCTCCCTTCTCTTTCAGGTTTTGTTGATTTCAGCTTATTGCTTCCATAGCTTTCTCCATCTGAATTTCATTTTCTTATAAAGGACTCTAGTAATAGGATTAAGGCCCATCCTGATTGAGGTGGGTTACAACTTAACTAAATAAGCCTCATCATAATTCCTACTTACAATGCCTTCACACCCACAGGAATTTATGAAATTAAGAACATGTTTCCTGGGATACATACAACTTTAAACCACCACAATTTTTAACATAGATTTATAAAATTGTTTTTTAAATTTTCTAAATCACATAGGAAACAAAAAGAAGAGTTACAAACCTAAAATACTAGAATATATTTTTATACATATCTATTTCTTTAGCTTTTAGCAATGTTCTTTATTACTCTGCATTACTTTTAGTTATTTTATGGTGTCCTTTCATTATGGCCTGAAGGAATACTTTTAGCATTTCTTGTAGGGAAGATCTACTAGTGTTGAGTTGACACAACTTTTATTTCCCTAGGAATGCCTTAATTTCCCCTTCATTTCTGAAGGGTATTTTTTTTCCTGGTGTAGATTTCTTGGTAGGCAGCCCCTCTACCCCAGCATTTTCAATATGTAATCCCAATGCCTTCTGTCCTCCAGCTGTTACTCTTACTAAGGATCAACTGTATTTGACAAGTCATCTCTCACTTTTTGCTTTCATGATTCTCTTTTCCTTTGTCTTTTAACAGTTTGATTATAATATATCTACAATCAAACCCTTCTTGGAATTCATTGAGCTTCTTGGATGCACAGATTGAGGTCTTTAATTAAATTTGGGAAGAGTTCAGCCAAAATTTCTTCCAATATTTCTGCCCATTTTACTCTTTCCTTTCCTTCTGGGGTTACCATTGTGTGTATGTTGGTATGCTTCATTGTGCCCAATATGTTTCTCAGTCTGTTCATTTTTCTTCTTTCTTTTTTTTCTCTTTGCTCCTCAGATGGATAATTTCAGTTTATCTATTAGTCTTTTCATATCTTCTATTGACACTCTTTAGTTAGTTTTCCATTTCAGTTTCTGTATTTGTCACCTCCAGGATTAATGTTTGGTTCTTTTTATAATTTTTTACCTCTTGGTTGATATTCACTATTTGTTGATGTATCATTCTCCTGATTTTCTTTAACTGTTTGTCCATATTTTCTTTTAGCTCTTTGATATATATGTGTCAGTTGATTTAAAATCTTTGTCTAATAAGTCCAATACCTGTGCTTCTTCAGGGGCAGATTTTGTTAATGACATCTGTGAATGGGCCTTAATTTCTTTTTTTTCAGCATTCACATTTTTTTTTGTTGAAAACTTGACACTTTTAATATTGTGATGTAAAATCTCTAGAAATGAGACTCCCTCCCCTCTCCTCACCCCCCGCCCAGCTTTAAACTGTAACTGTTTCTTTGTGCTATATAAATAATTTGAAGATGGCCTCTTTGTAGTAGTGGTCCTGCGTGTTGTGTACTTCTTCACAACTGTGTGGTTCCAGCATAAAAGCACACCAGAGCAAAAGATAATCTTTTACACAACTGATTTTTGGAAACAGCTTAAATAATTTTTTTTAATATACAAGATTTATTCACCGCTATGTACTTAATTGAATTACAATCAATTTTATAATACAGAAATCACTTAGCGAACTGTGAAAACACTATGTTGATTAGTTTTGAAAACTATCTAAAATACATGCTTTATTGAGTGTATTTGTACTGACTGTTTTTTAATTTTTGAATATATTTTTAATTTATTTTCAAGGGATACTTAGATTACATCAAATGTTATATAAAAAAACATAAGGGATTCCTGTATGTCCCACTTCCCACACCTCCCATTTTCCCCTACATTAAAAACTTCTTTCATTAGTGTGGAACATTCACTGCAATTGATGAACACATTTTGAAGCATTGCCACTAAGCATGGATTATAGTTTGCATTATAGCTTACATTCTTTCCTACTCAATTCTGTAGGTTATGGCAAGATATATAATGGCCTGTATCTGTCATTGCAATGTCACTCAGGTCAATTCTAAGTCCTGAAAATGCCCCCATATTGCACCTGTTTTTCCCTCTCCCTGACTATAGCACCTCCGTTGGCCACTGTCTCCACATCAATGATATAATTTCTTCTATTGCTAGAATCACTATAAGTCTATAGTAGAATACCAGTAAGTTTACTCTAGTCCATATTTTATTCTACAAACCTGAGGATTCTGGGATGGTGGTGCCCACTCCACCTCTAATTGAGAGGGGGCTTCGATCCCATATGGCTGATGGATGGGATTCTCTTGTTACCAGTTGTAGACTCCCTCGGTTCCTTGGTGTGGTGATTGTCCACCCTCACCTCCTTTTTAGTTGTCCTGGATGAGTCCAGTGAACTGAAGAGTAGGTGCAGCAACTCTGCTCATGCTCAGGGCCCAGGTGGCACATGGACAGCCCAGAGATTAATGTGTCTTGTGCATACACCTGCCAACGCCAGCACCAACTATAGGTTCAAATAAAAGGGACAGAAAAAATAAACAACTTTTAGCCATTTTGAGTTTACCTGCTTTGCATACCCCATGAAACTGGCCCACCTTCTACTCTCAGTTTATAATATAACATCTGCACTTGCAGGGCCCCATCCAACTTCAGGCCCTCAGAGCTCACTGGCCAAGATGCTCCCCACAATGCTGAATTTGTGCCGTTGTACAGACACGTAACTACCCCTCCTTCATTTCTTCTCTTTCCCAGGAATTTGTGAAGTTTCTCTTACTTTGCTTCGCCTCTGATTTCTCTCTCATGCAGCTGGCCTCTGGTAGGTTTCCAACTGTGAAGTACATTCCCCTCTCATGCAAGTCTGTCACTGCAGTCAACCCAATAAATAGCTTGTAATTTGCTATCTAGTGACCAACTCCACTATCTTGGTCAACTCCAAAATCTTAAAATAACACTTCACTATGAGTGGTGATGAATATTTGGTGGTAACCAAGAAATTGAAATGAAGTCCACTACATTCAGTAAAGCAACCATTTGGGAAAACCATCCTGTACAGTTTTAGGTAGCTGGAATTCAAAATTTAGAATGCTTCCATGTCAGTTTCATGAGACATTTCCATTTGCTGCTCAGTGTTATGTATTTCTTGTGACCTCCCACTGAGTCTCAATAGCCTAGCCATGTGGTAGCACTAGTACATAGAGTGACCCCATTCTAATGGAACTGACTTTTGTGGCTGGAGGCACTGAGTTGCCTGGGAAACAAAGTGAGCTCAACCACTTGGGTGCCCCAAGAGGAAGATGCTGGTTATTGTAAGACCTTGGGGCCTGAATCAGAAGAGAAGAATGTACAGTCCTGGACCAATGATAGGATGTCCCTGAAATGGGCTACAGCAGGAAAAGATCCCCATGGCTGGGCCTTAGGATACTCCAAGATGAGAAGACCTCCTCATTCCTGGGAACCACTATGGCAGTTGAAAACATCAAAGAGGCAGAAATGGAAGGCTGACACAGGTCTCCAAACCACAGCTGAAGGAGGCATGTTTGTAAACAACTGACTCGTTTTTACTGCTGGTGCACTCACAGGTGCTTTTGTGAAAACTGTCATCCCAATTCCTCCCTCAAGGAATATCAAGACCCCAACATCTGGACTGAGCCAACAAAAGATTTGACTAAATTAACTAAAGGCAAGGAAATGTACATTTCTGCCCCTCTCAGGGGTCCAAAGGTTATTGCTATCCTGTTGAGGGTGTTCCCCAAACCACAAGATGCTGGCAGGTCCTAGACACAGTTGTTTCCAATCCGGACACAGCCCAGGGAAGATGTAGGAGCCAGAAATCCTTGGAAATTGAGACTGAAGGGAAGATATTGCTCAAATAAATGAGGATATCCCAGAAAAATATTCAGCATGATGTTACCCCTAAAATAATGATTGGGACAATTTACCTTCTGCTTTATCAGTGATCACTTTTTAAATTATAGACAGAAAGCAAAAGGAAGTATCAAGAAGAAGGGATAAGCTTTTGCTTTGAAGTGGAGACCTGTCCTGGTCTCTCCCTGAGGACATCACCCAAGAACCAAATGAGAAAAAGGTTGCCTGGTTGTATAGAATGTATTTGTCAGGGAGTGAATTATATCTAATGGCAGGCTAGAATGGAACAATTGGCTCCTATAGCACAGGACAGAAAAACGGTGTTCCTAATAAAGAACCTTGCACAATTAGTACAGAAATTGGGTATGACTTACACAGGAGATTTGGGACCTGGCCCACATATACTTTGTTGGTGTGGAATTTTATGGCTTGGAAGGCTGTCAAACTCATAACAGCCTGTGAAGCCTGTCAGTAGAAAACTTTAGACAAGGTCAAAGACTTCCTCTCTCAGCTGGGAATGTTAGAATGGGCTTATCAGACCACAGATAGCATGATGTATTATGACTTAGAAAGTCCAGAGAAGGCTTAGTTGATACTTTTTAAAATATATATATATATTTATTTTTTAAAAGATACTTAGATTACACAAATGTTACACAAAAAATATAGGGATTCTCATATGCCCTGCTCCCCACCCTCTCACACCCTCTCACAACATTCATTGCAATTGATAAACACATCCTGGGGCCTTGCCTTTGAGCACGGACCGCAGTCACATTGTAATTTACACTGTCCCACACAATTCTGCAGGGTATGGGAAGATATATAATGGCCTATATCTGACATTGCAATGCCATTCCGGACAATTCCCAAGTCCCCAAAAAGCACCCGCATTACACCTGTCTTTCCCTCCCCCTCCTCCCAGAGCCTCCAGTGGCCACTGCCTCCATATCATTGCTGTAATTGCTTCCATTGCCAGAACCACAACAAATCTATAGTAGAATACCAGAAAGTCCATTCTAGTCCATAGCTCATTCCCCAATCCTGAGGATTCTGGGATAGTGATGTCCATTCCACCTCTAATTGAGAGGGGGCTTTGATCCCATACAGCTGATGGATGGTAATCTCTTGCTTGCAGGTGTAGGCTCTCTCATTTCCTTGGTATGGTGTTTGTCAATCCTTACCTCCTCGTTTGTTGTCCTGGGTGAGTCCAATGAACTGGAGAGTAGATGTTGCAACTCCACTGAGGCTCAGGGCCCAGCTGGCACATGGACAAATTGATCCTTTAGTCTACTCAACTGTTCCTTAGAAGAGTTCTTGATAAACACCATTACATTTAATTGAGAAATGTAAAAAAAAAAAAAAAAAAAGAACCAAAGTTAAATAAAATAAAATAAAAAGTTCTCCTTACTGGCAAGGATGGCTAAAACTAAAACAGTTCAAGAAGCCATAGATGAACTATATTTAATATTAAGTCATGAAGGACACCTTTAGAGTCAAGTGTTGACTGTTAATTCCATAAGCAATGTCCCACCTGGCCTAAGTCTAAAATACTATCAAGAGCAAAGTCACATCCCTCTTAAGCTAAACAAACCACCCACAACCAGGCTCCCGCTTAAGCATGAACCCCAAGATGATAAAGAAGGGTTATATTATACCTTGAAGGACAAGGGGGTCTCAAATTGGATGATCTCCAGTAAATCAATGGAGCAATTATAACACGTACCAGCATTAGATTACAACCTGCTATAAGCATCCACCTCAGAGGTAGCTCTTCCCTCTGTGCCTGCCCTGAATCTCCACCAGTGGCAGAGAACGTTCCTCTGGCAATCCCTCTTTTTACCACATACCTGTACTATGGTATAGACACAGATGCCCAGATCTATTTAACTCAAGGCAGCACTCATTCCTGAAATGGGCACACTCAGGAGGTTATGTGCTATGTAGTAAGATTAATCAAAGGGATAATTGATTATCTGCTTAAGTATTAAAATTGGCACTGTTTCTGCTAAAATATGCTTCTGTCCTGGTTATGGCTCATGAGACTATTCCTTTCCCTTCCTTGGAAAGGATCTCCTCAGTCAACAGGCAACCTCACTGAACAAACCCATGGCTTTTGTGATTCTTGTGGGTGATGAGCAGTGGGAACCAGACAATTTTCCCCTATTAATGTGGGTGGTAATTAAATGACAGTACCATCTGAGACAAGGCACTGAAGGTCAACAGCCTATCACAGGTGACATAGAATTGTCCTGATTCCTACTGTCTCACCTTTCAGTTCCCATGTATTATCTGTTCTGAAAGTCATTACTAATGTGTGGAAGCTAGCTATAGACTATATAGAGTTCAGAAAGAGTGTTCTCTTCTTTTTAGAGCAACTCTGACAAATATTGTTACCTAAATGAATGGCATTCAAAACAATATGGGTAAATGGTTTGGAGCCACAGATTTGGCTAAAATGTTCTACTGAGATAAAATTTCATGGGAGTTAACCACAATTATCCTTCACTTTTGTAGGCCAAAAGTACGTTGTGGCAACGGATGTAGGCCATTTTAAATCAGCACACACCACTCAGAACTGAGTGGGAGAGAGTGTGGTCTACAGTGTGAACTGTGGTCTATGGTTGGTGGCAAGGCTCCAGGATGTGTAAGCTCATTGAGGGTGGTGGGCCACACTTGTGGGAGATGTTTGTGTGGGATGTGGTGGGAGGTGTGGGAGGTGGGCAACATGGGAATCCCAGTGGGTTCCGTGTAATATTTTGGGTAATCTAAGCACCTCTTAAAATATATGTATATATATAAATAACATTTTTGTAAGCCAATACACATATATGCATATATATTTATATATCAAAAAAAAAAAAAGTACATGTTTTCCCAGTTGCCTATGGAATACATAAATAATCCTGTGATTGCACATGGACTTTTAAAATTTTTATTTTTTAAAAGATATTTAGATTACATAAATGATACATAAAAAATGTAGGGGATTCCCATGTGCCCCACTCCCTACTCCTCCTATACATTCCCACATTAACAACATCCTTCATTAGTGTGATAAATTTGTTACAATTGATGAACACATATTGGAGCATTGCCACTAAGAGTGGATTGTAGTTTACGTTATAGTTTAAACTCTCTCACACACAATTTTGTATCTTATGACAAGATATATAATGGCCTGTATCTGTCATTGCAACATCATTCAGGACAATTCCAATGTCCCAAAATGCCCTCATATTACAAATATTATTCCCTCTCCCTCCCCTCAGAACCTCCAGTGGCCACTCTCTCCACATCAATGATAACAGTCCTTCCATTGCTAGAATCACATTAAGTCTACAGTAGAATAACAGTAAGTCTATTGTTGTCTATTGTTCATTCCCCAATCCTGAGTATTCTGGGATGGTGATGCCCGCTCTGCCTCTAATTAAGAGAGGCCTCAGATCCCATGGGGCAGATGGATGGGATGATCTTGCTTGCAGTGGTAAACTCTCTCTGTTCCTTGGGATGGTCATTGTCAGTCATCATCTCCTTGTTAGTTGTCCGGGGTGAGTCCAATGAACTGGAGAGTGGGTGTTGCAACCCTGTTGAGATCTAGGGCCTGACTGGCACAGAGAAAGCCCAAAGATTTAAGTCTCTTGGACATAATTCTATCAACTCTAGTACTAACTATAGGTTCAAATAGAAGGGGCAGAAGAGCCATGGATAGGGAAACCACAGCTGAGTCTAACTCTGTCACACTGGGGAGCATAAATTCCAAAGTAGGGCTCACTGACAGGACACCAAACTCCTGAGCTGTCAGCACTGACTATGGCATCTAGATGTCTCCAGAGCCCTCAGGAGCCCCACTACTTGAGGCAGTATTTACTGTGGCAGTCAATGAGATCCTGCTGAGATGTGCATAAGCATAACTTCTGGAATGGCCTCCCAACTCACTTTGAAGTCTCTTAGCCATATAAACTCATTTGACTTTACCATTTCCCCCTTTTGGTCAAGGTCTTTTTCCAGTTGCATTGCTAATTGGTGCTTGGTGTCAGGGAGGCTCATCCCTAGGAGTCATGTCCCAGGCCAGGGAGAAAACAATGCATTTATATGCTGAGTTTGGCTTAGAGAGAGGCCACATTTGAGCAACAACGAGGTTCTCAGGAGGTAACCATTAGGCAACTTATAATACTCAGCTAAGTTTCAATTTCAAAAGAAAAGTTTCATAAGTACATTCATCAATATCAAGGGCCTGTCAATGGTCCACCCTCCTTCACTAGTCACAGCATCTGTATTTGTGGGATTCTACCCGTCCCATTAGAGAATGAGGCAGAACTCCCAAAGATGGGCATTTGATGTTCTTTCAGTTACTGTGTGGATCTCCACCCTCTGTGATAATACCACATGAACACTTGAACACAATTCATATGCCTTATAGGTATGCCCCAGGTGAACCCCCTCCCATGAATCCCCCATCACTGAAACCCCACAACAATGACCCACCCTTACCACTGTTGTAACATTTCTCTGATCCAAAACATCTTCAAAAATTAAGCCAACAAAATAACCAAATAAAATTAATAAGAAAATGAAATAATAATGATAATTTTAAGAATGACAAACAAAATACAAAAATAAAAAGAATTTTAACTAAGAAAAAAACAACTAAAATTAAAAAAAATTAATTTTGTCATTAGGTCTTTCATCACTGTAAGATCTGTATCTTGTATGAACAGTGACATTTTCTTCCATTTATTCCACCAGTGCCTTAATTTTCATTTTATCTTCAAAGAAGCTTTAAGTTATAGAAAAGTCATACACAGAATATAGGGGATTCTTACAAACCCAACATCCTCCCCCCTTTCCCCTTTTCCCTATTAATAACATTTTACATGTGAGTGGTACATTTGTTACAACTGAAGTGCAAATATTGAAAAATTGCTACTCACCATAGTCAATAATTCACATTATGGTTTACAGTTTGGACTATACACTTTTATAAATTTTGACGAAATTTAACCTGGCTTGTATCCATCATTGCAAGATCATGTAGAACAATTACAACACCCCCAAAATGCCCCATGTTCCCATGTTCCATTGATTGTATTCCTCTCTCCCCCTCCCTTCAGTATCTATGGCAACCACCAAGCTTGACTCCTTGAAGAACAAGATCCTGAGTTACTTGCAACAATATTGAGGGATTGAAATACTGGCCTGTCCTCCCTTATTAGGCACTACCTATGTTCTCAGAGACTCCCAACCCTTTATTTGAGAACATAGCAGGACTCCCCAGGATGAGAGTCCAACACTTTCCCATTCATTATGTGGGTCTCCACATACTGATACAAGGCACTATGACAGGACGAGCACTCACATACTCTCTGGAAGCCTGCCCTAGGTACACACTGTCCCACATACCACCCACATCCAACACCCAAAACAAGTAATGCTGTCCTGCCATATTTACCAAAAAACATTCCCAAATTTGTAGTTTCAACCACATACCTGAAAATCCCCAGAGTTCATCTGCTCCCTCCACAGACACTCCCCCCCACCCAGGTCCATGGAGATTGCAAACCCCCAACCTAACCCACTCACAGGCCAGCACCACCCAACCCAATAGCATCACTGTACCACTGTCATGCCCATCCACTGCATAACTACAGCCTTCCAACTTATAAATTTTGCCCATATGGGCATTGGCTCACAAACCTCTACTCCCTTTCTGTCTCTTGTGAACCTATCTTCCAGGCTCTAGCTCTGTGAGTCTGCTCAATTTGCTTACTTCGTATCAGTGAGGTCATGTAATATTTGTCCTTCAGTGCCTGGTTTGCTTCACTCACATTAGGTCTTCAAGGTTCATCCACGTTTTCCCCTGTGTTAATACAGCATTCCTTCTTACAGCTGAGTAATATTCCTTTGTATGTATATACCACAGTTTGCTTATCCATTCATCTGTTGATGGAAATTTGGGTTGATTCCAACTTTTGGCAATAGTGAATAATGCTGCTATGAACATTGGTGGGCATATATTTCTTCATGTCCTTGCTTTCGATTCTCCTGGGTATATACCCAGTAGAGGGAATGCTGGATCATATGGCAGTTCTATATTTAGCTCTCTGAGGAACTGCCAGACTGTCTTCCAGAGTTGTTGCACCATTCTTCATTACCACCATCAGTGGATAAGTGTTTCCATTCCTCCATGACCTCTCCAACACATGTAGTCTTCTGTATTTTTAATAGCAGCCAGTCTAATGGGTGTAAGAGGATATCTCATAGTAATTTTGGTTTGTATTTCCTTAATAGCTAGTGATGTTGAGCATCTTTTTTGTGCTTTTTAGCCATTTGTATTTCTTCTTGGGAGAAGTGTCTATTCAAATCACTTGCCCATTTTAAAATGGGTTGTTTGTCTTTCTATTTTTGAGGTGTAGGATTTCTTTATATAAACTGGATATTAGGTCCCCTATCAGATAGATGGCTACAAAGTATTTTCTCCCATTGACTAGGCTGTCTTTTCACTTTCTTGACAAACTCATTTGAGGTGCAAAAGTTTTTAATTTTGACGAGGTGCCATTTATCTATGTTTTCTTTCGTTGCTCGTGCTGTGGGTTTAATGTTCATGAAATCATTTCCTAATACAAGATCTTGTGGATGCTTCTGCATATTATATTCCAACATTTTTATGGTCTTGGCTCTTATATTTAGATCTTTGATCCATCTTGAGTTAATTTTTGTGTAAGGTGTGAGATAGTGTGCTTCTCTCAGTCATTTGGATATGGATATCCAGTCTTCCAGGCACCATTTGTTGAAGAGGCCATTCTCTCCCAGTTGAGTGGGCTTGGTGGCCTTGTCAAATGTCAGTTGACTGTGTATGTGAGGATTTGTATCAAAACTCTCAATTCAGTTCTGTTAGTCAGTATGTATACCCTTGTGCCGATACAATGCCCTTTTGAACACTGTAGCTTTGTAGTATGTTTTCCTGTCAGGTAGATGTATTCCTCCAATTTCGTTTTTCTTTTTCAATATGTCTTTGGCTATTTGGGACCCATTTCCCTTCCAAATAAATTTCGTAGTTAACTTTTCCAATTCAGTACCTTAACAGTAAAAAATGTTAAGGTAATTTTTATTGGGATTGCGTTAAATTTGTAAATCAGTTTGGGTGGGATAGATACCTTAATGATGTTTAGTCCTCCTATCCATGAATGGGGAATATTCTTCCATTTACTTAGGTCTTCTTTGATTTCCTTTAACAGTTTTGTGTAGTGTTCTGCATACAAAGTAATTTACATCTTTACTTAAATTTATTCATAGGTATTTGATTTTTTTAGTTGCTATTGTAAATGGGATTTTTTTTCTTGATTTTCTTCTGTTTGTTCATTATTGTTTTACAGAAACGTTACTGATTTTTGCACATTGCTCTGATAATCTGCCACTTTGCTGAACTCACTTATAAGCTCTAGAATCTTTCTTGTTCATTTCTCAGGGCTTTCTTAGTATAGGATGATGTCATCTGCAAATAGTGAAATTTTTACTTCTTCCTTTCCAATTTAGATTCCACCTCTATCTTTTTCTTGCCTAAGTTCTGGAGCAAGTACTTCTAACACAATGTTAAATAAGAGCTGTGACAGTGGGCGTTCTTGTCTTGATCCAGATATTAGAGGGAAAGATTTTAGGATTTTACCATTGAATATGATGTTAGCTGAGGGTTTTTCATATATATCCTTTATATATGTTGAGGAAGTTTCATTCTATTCCTATCTTTTGCAGTGTTTTTATCAGGAAAGGGTGCTGTATTTTGTTGAATGCTTTTTATTCATCTATAGAGATGATCATGTTCTCTTTAG
This sequence comes from Tolypeutes matacus, assembly GCA_026826555.1. NCBI lineage: Eukaryota > Metazoa > Chordata > Mammalia > Cingulata > Chlamyphoridae > Tolypeutes > Tolypeutes matacus. Next base: position 473,291 of record JAKSZT010054127.1, read on the forward strand.
CTTTTGATCTGTTTACGTGGTTTATTTCATTGATTGATTTTCTTATGTTGAACCACCCTGACACACCAGGAATGAAACCCAATTTGTCATGGTGTATAATTCATTTGATGGGTTGTTGAATTCAATCTGCAATTATTTTCTTGAGGATTTTAACATCTTGGTTCATTAAAGAGATTGGTCTATAGTGTTCCTTTCTCATGGCATCTTTGTTTGACTTTGGTATTAGGGTGATCGTAGAATGACTTTGGTATTAGGGTATTACACAACGAGTTAGGCAATATTCCCTCCACTCCTATTTTTTTGGAAGAGTTTAAGCAGGATTGGTGTTAGTTCTTTCAGATATTTGGGAGAATTCACCTGTGAAGCCATCTGGTCCTGGGTTCTTCTTAGGAGGTTTCTGATGACTAATTCAATCTCATAAATTGTCGTTGTTCTGTTGAGTTCATCAATTTCTTCTTTCATCAATGTAGGATGCTTGTGTGTTTCTAGGAATTTGTCCATTTCCTCTAAATTATCCATCTTGTTGCTTTACAATTTTTCAAAGTATCTTCTTATGATACCCTTTATTTCTGTGGGGTCAGTGGTGATAACCCCTTCCTCATTTCTTATTTTATGAACTTGCATCTCCTTTCTTTTTTCCTTTGTTAGTCTAGCCAAGGGTTTG
>JAKSZT010054128.1:13249-67544 GCA_026826555.1 Tolypeutes matacus
TCCTTTGCTTTTTTGCCCATTTTTTGAATGTCCCAATCCATTAATTATATTTTATTTTGTTTTGTTCTTTGTTTGATTATTTTTTTTTTCTTTCTCTCTCTTTTTTTTTTTCCCCTGAGTTTCCTTATGTTTGTCTCTTGCATGTAAGCTTATCACACTTGTTTCTTTTTCCTAGTAAGTGTATTTGATTATTTTATGGACTAAATGTTCATGGAGGATTTGGATCACAGAAGGGTTACAGTGGGTACTGCGGGGGATTATTGGGGGGAGGGTGTCTGGGGGGGGTCGTGGGGATTGGTTCAACCGAATATGCATGAAAGATATACAAAATCATTCAAAGGATCGGGGGATGGGGCATGGTCACGATGGGTGGATATTCACACAATAAATGAGGGAATCTGAATTCCTAGCCTGGAGAGCTCTGCCACAATCTCCAAGGGAGCAGCAATAGTCCTGAGTGTAGGGACAGTGCCTGTCAAAATAGGATGACCCACTGATGTTTGGTTTTTTTTTTTTTTTTTAATTGATGACTACCCTTGTGAGTTTTTGCTCTTGTAAATGAGACTTAGTCTGCAGTTGTGGGGTGCCTAAGGGTTGCCACCTGAGAACCTCCTTGTTGCTCAAATGTGGCCTCTCTCTAAGCCAAACTCAGCATATGATTGCATTACCTTCCCCCCAACGTGGGACATGACTCCCAGGGATGAGCCTCCCTGGCAACGAGGGATTAATATCAAGTGCCAACTGGCAGCTTTATGCAGTGGCAGTATCGTAGCCAATGAGGTTTATCCGAGGCACGATTATTGCTAATTGAAAACTTTTCCAAAGTGCCAACTGGCAACACAACTGGAAAAAGACCTTGAATAAAAGGGGGAAATGGTAAAGACAAATGAGTTCAAGTGGCTAAGAGACTTCAAAGAGATTCGGGAGGTCATCCCAGAGGTAACTCTTACGCACACCTCAGTAGGAGCTCATAGAACATCTTAGTGCCTATCACCCCACTCAGTGGGGTTCCTGAGAACTCCGGAGACACCCTGGTCTTATATAAGGGGGGATAGCCCCAGAGACTGATGCCTTATCAGTGGGTTCTATTTTGGAATCTGTGCTCCTGAGAGTGACAGAATTAGACTCAAATAAGTCCTCCCTGCACATGGTTCACCAGTCCCTTCTATTCAAACCTACATGTGATGCTGGAGTTTCTTAGGTATACTTCCAGAGACTGGAGCCTCCCACCTACCTATGTGCCAGGTGTGCATGAAATCTAGGTGGAGCTGCAACTCCTACCCTACAGCTCAATGGACTCATCCAAGTCACCTGGTGAGGAGACAACGATGGGAAATGGCCATCCCAGGGAATGGAGAGGGCCTGCATCTGCAGGCAGGATCATCCCACCCACCATATCCATGGGATATAAGCCCTCTCTCACTTGGAGTTGGAGTGGACATCACCATCCCAGTCGCCTCTGGATTGGGGGAAGAACTATGGACTAGAGTGGACTTGATGGTATTCTCTTGCTCACATATGGTGATTCTTGCAATGCAAGAAATTATAACAATGAGGTGGAGCCAGTGGCCACTTGACAGTTTTTGGGTAGGGAGGGGATGAGCAGTTGAAATACGGGGGCTTCTTTGGGAGTTGAAGGTTGTCCTGAGTACTGTTGTGGCAATGGATGTAGGCCATTTTAAATCAGCACACACCACTCATAACTGAGTCGAGAGAGTGTGGTCTACAGTGTGAACTGTGGTCTATGGTTGGTGGCAAGGCTCCAGGATGTGTAGGTTCATTGGGGTTGGTGGGCCACGCTGTGGGAGATGTTTGTGTGGGATGTGGTCGGAGGTGTGGGGGGTGGACAACATGGGAATTCCAGTGGGTTCCGTGTAATATTTTGGGTAATCTAAGCACCTCTTAAAATATATGTATATATATATATATATATAAATAACATTTTTGTAAGCAAATACACATATATGCATATATATTTATATATCATTTTACAAATGTTTGTATGTATTGTGAGAATTTTGATTTTTACCCATAATAAAAAAATAAAAAAATTAAAAAATTAAAAAAATTAAAAAAAGTATATATATATATAAAGAATTTGTTAAAACATACACATTTAAAAAATGGTTAATTTTTTGTTTTGCTATAAAAATAAATCCTAACTTAGGCAGAAAGAATTTTGCCCCATACCCTATCAGTGTTAATGAGGAAGGAAAGGTTTTAGGCAGTTAAATAGAAAACTGTGGAAAAATAAAAGGCTTCAAATAGTAGAGTTCCTTTGGCATGCATATTGTACCTTAAATTTTGGACCAGAGTTTATTCCTAATAATTATTGGAATAATATTAAACAACTCTAACTCGAGGAAATATAATGGGAGTACAAGAAATGCTTCTCACTAATGACTCCTTTTTTGAATAATCATAATTTTAAATCAATAATCCAGAGGATATCATTTTACATGACTTTCAATCTGTACTGAATGTTTACATCACTCGGGGTATTGTTTCAAGGAAATATTCCTGATTTTCTGGACACAATTGTGCTGCTCCAGAAGGCAGAGAGATTGTGATGCAGGTGTCCATATATGAATACCTGCTTTTTGACATATTGTAATTTTTGAGAAAATCTTGGAAACATTTTCAAAAAATTTTTTGCAAAGAAACAGATTGACATATACAAATAGGAAACTATTGAACTACTGTACAAATAACTTACAGCCTCCAAAATTCTCCTATGTCTTATGAAGGACCATGCCAACACAGAGAAAGGAAAAATTGATGTGTATGGTCCACAAGGGGAGAAAGAGTGACTCAATTGTTTACAAGTTATCAGGGTAAGAAGAAATGTTCTGAAAGGAAAGAACCAAATACATCCAGCACAGGGCACCGTACTTCCTTCTATGCTTTTGAGATTACAATCTTTGATAATGAAGCAACACTAAAGAAGCTGACTTTAGGGATATAGGAAACTCAAAAGCTTCATAATTGTTTCTCTGCACCCACTTTCACTTAATATGTATTTTAGTGATGCATATAAATCATTCATGAACATACAAATTCTGAAGCTGAGCCAAAATCTCAACCTTAAAAATTAAGGGGCATGAAAACTAACAGTGCTCCATTACACACTTTTCCAGGAGATCGTTGAAATGTGATTCCTTTTTTAAAAATTGGCCAAAGCATCTTTAAAATATGACTAATGCCTATTATTCATGGCTCAACTCAGGTGTACAATTTCAGACATCCCCACGACTTTTAAAACAAGTCTGTTTTATTAATACATATTAAACCACTATCTTACTTATCAAATGTGTACATTCCCTGGTGCATCATATATACACAGTGGTGTGCATTCTTCTCTTCAATCATTATTAAATGTTTTCAACAGCTCTTTCAGAATTAAAATAAATAAAGAGAATCCCAAAGCATAAATAAAATATTATTCACCTCTCAATCCATTTGTTGACACTGACATGCAAAGGTGCTTTTCTCACCATCCTTGAATAAATTTTTCCGTTTATCTCTAAATTTTTTTGATAAGTCATCCCATAGTGCATGATGTGGGCAAAGGGAACAATGCATGTCTGTGTTAAATCTTTTGAAAGGACTTTAAATTTTGAATTAAAAATTATATTAGATTGAAAGAGAATGTTGTTTTGAAAAGGGATTTTGGTAAGATTAGATTTAATATGATCAATTATAATAAAGATATAAGAAGGCACAGACAAAAGGAAAGGAAAATAATAAGTCATATTTAGGGGAAATAAATAATAACAAAATTTTAATTATTCTAATCCCTGGGAAATAGTGGACCTTATAGTCTCTAGGAGTGAAATAAATTTTTGTTTTATCATGCAGTTTACATTGAGTGATTCACTCTTTCCTAGTAAAAAATGTCCTCTTTTTAAAGTGCTCCCTTAAACTTTGGCTAAATTACCACACATAACAATATCACTTGGAAAGCCATATAATTTCCTACAAGAGGTTTAAAAGCAATGGAATCAAGGGCAGAGGAAAAAATTAGAATAGAATGAGAAAGGATTGCCACCTTTGTGAAGAGTCTTCATTATAAAATGTCACCAGACACCACGTACTTCCCAGATCAGGGCAATGGATAACCATTCCATGCAAAACGAAATCGAACTTCTGCATTGGATTCCAAAAGGTCTCGCAGGGGTGGAGCGTTTTAACACTAAAATCCTGGTCGTCCTGCCAATGCAGTCCCTTGACAAATGGCCAGGATTTGTTTTCCTGTTACTGGCCAGGCTTGTCTTCTTTCTGCTCCTCCAAAGCATGCACCTTAGATGGATGCGGCATAAACACTTCTGCAGGATAATAATTTGGACTGTGGGCACATGGAAGAATAGGCTGTTTGGAAAAGACAGTAGCAGGAGATAAGGCATTGTAAAAACAGAAAAGAGGTGAACAATGGAATCCTGAACAATGGCAACCAATTGCTGATTCATCTGTACAGTATGCTGGAGTGCTGGAGGAAAATTAAAATAGAACAAAACCTCCAATAGTCAACACAGGATTAGCTGGAAAATTAAAACTCAAACGTCTTCAATAAAGACACTTCCCATAAAAACATCTATCCAGATATGTTCAAGTCAGGGTATGAATGTGTATTTTAAACATAAAATATAGTCACTAGCTGGTGTAAAAAAATGCAAAAATATTTACTTATGATCTTTCAGAAAGTTTAAAACACATGTGGAGTCATGCTGGGAATAGAGGTTTGAAAATTCTGACCGACTGCATAAATGTTTGTTTTTTTTTTTTATTTAATTTATAGATTCTATTATAAATATAATTTAATAAAAACAGGAATGTGACCAATTGGACATGAAAATTAGTAATAAGTCATAATAGAAAAATGTTTCTCTCTCATATTGTAATTGGGAGTATTTCAAATTTAAAAAAATGAAATTAAGACTTCATTAAAACATACATTTTAAAAGAATGTTTAATTATATATTATGGCATATGAATCAATATTTTCTTAGGCAAAATAAATTTTTCCCCTACCCTGTCAATGTCAATTGGAAAGCAAAGTCTTTAGCGCTTTTAAATAGTAAACTCGGTAAAAATAAAAGACCACAGAGAGAAACGATCCTGTGGAATGCATATTTTACATAAAATTTTGGACAACATTTTCTTCCTATTATTTATTGGAATAATTTTAAACCACTCTCACTGACAGAAAAATAATGGGAGCACAAGAAATGTTTCTCAATGATTTTCCTTTTTGGAATAATCACAATTTTGAAATGTTAATTCAGAGGACCTCTTTTTACATGACTTCATGAGTGTTTTTTGAAAGTTTACAAGGCCCTGGATTTTTTTTTTTAAGGAAACCATTCCTGATTTTCAAGACTTTATTGGGCTGTTGTTGATGGTGCAGAGATTGTGATGCAGGTATCCACATACAAATAGCTGCTCTTTTGTCATAGTGTAATTTTTGAGAATTATTGGGAAAAAAATCAAAATCATTCTTAACAAGAAACATATCCAGATATACAAAAATGAAACCAAGGAACTAGAGTAAAACTGGCTCCCAGTGTCCAAATTTCTTTTCTGGCTTATGAAGGACATTGCCTACACCCAGAAATGCAAAAGGGAGCTGTAAGGTACCCAAGGTGAGAAAGACTGACTCAACTGTTTTCAAGACATCATGTAGAAGAGGAATATTTCCTAAAAATCAATGTGCTAATTCCTTCCTCAGCCCTGGATTCCATTGCTCTTAGGATCTCTATTTGGAAATAATATGGTTTTCCAAGAGATCTTGTTATGTGTGTTAATTAAGGCAAAGGACGTGTGAGCACTTTACAAAGTGGACATTTTTTACTTAGAAAGAATGAATGCCTCAATGTAAACTGGACGATTAAACAACTATTTATTTCACCGGTCAAGAATAAAATGTCCACTCTATGCACGCAGAGATAACAGCCACCATAATGAAGAAACACAAAAGGAAGTCCACTTTAGAGAAATAGGTAATTCAAATGCATCATATTTGTCTCTCTCCCCCTGTTTTACCTTAATATATATTTTTAGTGATGCATGTCAATCATACATGAACATATATAAACCTGACGCCGAGAGTAGAAATCTCATCATAAAAAAATAAAGGGGCATAACACTTAAGAGTCGTCCCATACACACATCTCCAGCAAAAACGTGAATTGTGAATCCCTTTCTAAAAATTGACAAGAACATCTTTAAAAATGACTAATGCCTAGTATCCATGGCTTAACTCTGTGTACAGTTCCAGACATACCCATGAATATTAAAATAAATCTGTTTAATTTATACATATTAAACCACTATCTTTCTTATCCAATTTGTACATTCCCTGGTCCTTCATATAATCAAAGTGGTGCGCATTCTTCTCTTCAATTATTACTAAACGTTTTCAACAGCTCTTTAAGAATTATAGTGAATAAACAGAATCCAGAACAATAAATAAAATATTATTCAGCTCTCAATCCATTTGTAGACACTGCCATGCAAAGGGGATTTCTCAGCATCCTTGAACAACTTTTTCCGTTTCTCTCTGTTATATTTATAACTCCTCCCATAGTGCATCATGTGGAAGAAGTGAAAAATGCATGGCTTTTTAAGAGCTATTGAAAAGACTTTATTTTAAAATTAAAAATGGAATCGTATATTAGATTGAAAGAGAATGTTGATTTGAAAAGGGATTTAAGGTAAAATTAGATTTAATATAATCAATCTTAATAAAGACTTGAGGATACACAGGCACATGTAAAGGAAAATAATCTTTCTGATTTTAGGGAAATAAGTCATTAAAAATTTTTAATTACTTTATTCCCCATGAAATTTTGGAAATTATAATCTCAAGGGGTGAAATAAATTTTCGTTTCATCGTGCAGTTTGCATTGAGGCATTCATTCTTTCTTATTAAAAAAACGTCCCCTTTGTAAAGTGCTCACATGTCCTTTGCCTAAATTTGCAAACATAACAGGATCCCTTGGAAAACCGTATTATTTCCAACTAGAGATACTGAGAGCAATGGAATCAAAGGCAGAGGAAGAAATTAGAAGAGAATGAGAAAGAATTGCCATCTCAATGAAGAGCCTTCATTATCAGTGGCCACCAAACACCACATATATACTACATCAGGGCAATGGGAAACATTTGCATGTAAAATAAAATTGTACTTCAGCAATGGATTCCAAATGGACTCACAGTGGGGGAGTGTGGAACACCAAATTCCTGGTCATCCTGCCAATGCAGTCCCAGGAAAAATGGACAGGATTCATTTCCCGCTTACTGGCCAGGCTTGTCTTCTTTCTGCTCTTCGAAAGCAGGGACCAAAGCGTTGCGTGTCACCAACACTTTTTCAGTCTAATTTTTTGGACCTTGTGGGCAGGGAGAAAGGCATGTTTGGAGAAGACAACAGGAGGAGAGATGGCACTGCTAAAAACAGAAAAGAGGAGAACAATGGAATCCTAGAGGAAAGATTCCAAACTCGGATTTCCATGTGCAGTGTGGTATGGGGCTTCTTTGAAAATTGTGAAAGAAAGAATACTCCTCTATCCACCTCAGGAGATTGTGGAAAAAATGAAATGAAAGCATCTTCAATACACACACTGTCAATAACACCAACTAGCCAGATATGTTGAAGAAACCTAATGAAAGTGAATTTTAAACATAAAGTATGGTCAGTAGCTAGAGGAAAAATGCCATAATATTTTCTCATGATCTGTCAGAAAGATTCCAACACATTTGGTGTCATACTGGGGGATAGAGGTTTGAGTATCCTGACTGACGGTGTAAAAGTTTTTTTTTTTGTTTTTTTTAAATCTATACACTCTGTTAGAAATATATACTAAGGAAAACAACATTGTGTCCAATTGGAGGTGAAAACTAGATATAAGTCTGATTAGAATGATGGTGTACTCTCATAGGCTAATTTGGAGTATTTTAAATTAAAAAAAATAAATTTTAAGTCTTCGTTAAAACAAACATTTAAGAGAATTGTTATTTATATATTTTGGTATATGAATCGATCTGTACAAAGGAAAGAAGAATTTTTCCCCATACCTAGTCAATGTTAATTGGAAAGGGAAGACTTTAGCCCTTTTAAAGAGTAAACTCTGTAAAATAAAATGCTACAAATAGAGAGGTCCTGTGGAATGCATATTTTACCTTTAATTTTTGACTAGATTTGCTTCCTAATGGTCATAAGAATAATATTACACTATTCTAAATGATAGGAAAATAATGGGAGAACAAAAAATGTTTCTCACTGATTCTTCATTTTGAATACCCACAATTTTAAATTGATAATTCAGAGGACCTCTTTTTACATGACCTCAGGATTCTTTACTGAATGTTTAGCAGGCTCTGCATTTTTTTTTTCAATGAACCCATTGCTGATATTCTGGACAACATTGGTCTGTTGCCCTTGGAGCAGAGATTGTGACGCAGGTGCCTATAGACAAATACCTGGTCTTTTGACATATTTTAATTTTTGATAAATGTATTTTAAGAAAAAAACTAAATCATTCTAACAAAGAAACAGATCTACACATAACAATTGAAACCAAGTAACTACTTTATATGTATCTCCCAGCCTCCAAATGTCTCCTGTGGCTTATGAATGACCTTGCAACACCCAGAAGTGAAAAAGGGACCTGTAAGGTCCACAAGGTGAGAAAGAGTGCCTCAAATGTTTACACGTTATCATGTGGTAGAGGAATGCTTCATGAAAGTCAAGGACCTATTGCATCAAGCAGTGGGTACCGCCCTCCATTCTATGCATGCCAGATTACAACCTCTGATAATGAAGAAATACAATGTAAGACCACTTTAGAGAAACAGGTAATTCCAAGCTTCATATTTGTCCCTCCCCATCTTTCTCATAATATAAATTTTTAGTGATGCATATAAATCGTTTCTGAACATACATAAATTTGACACTGAGAGCAGAAATCTCAACCTTAGAAAATATAGGGGCAAAACCCCTAACAGTAGTCTCATACACATATCCCCAGCAGAAGCTTGAACTGCGATTTCTTTTTTAAATTAGGCCAGAGCATCTTTAAACATGACTAATGCCTATTATCCACGGCTCAAATGATGTGTACAATCCCAGACATCCCCTCAATTAAAAAAAAAAAAAAAGCTATTTTATTAAATCATATTAAACCTCTATATTGCTTTTCCAATGTGTATCATCCCTGGTCCTTTGTATAATCACAGAGGTGTGCATTCTTCTCTTCAATCATTATTAAAGGTTTTCAATAGCTCTTTAAGTATTATAGGAAGTAAAGGGAATACAGAAAATTAAAAAAAATTATTCACCTCTTAATCCATTAGTTGACACTGTCATGCATATGTGCTTTGCTTGCCGTCGTTGAACAACTTTTTCTGTTTATCTTTCAGTTTTTTTGATAATTCAACCCATAGTGCATGATGTGAACAAAGTGAATATTGCATGGATTTTTTAAAGTTGTTGAAAGTTTTTATTTTAAAATTATGAACTGAAACTCATATTAGTTCTTAACAGAATGTTGATTTGAAAAGGGATTCTAGGTAAGATTAGATTTAATATAATCAGTCATAATAAAATTTTAAGAATGCACTGACACATGTAAAGGAAAATAATCATTCTGATTTATAGGAAATAAATTATAACAAAATTTTAATTATTTTATTCCCCATGACATAGTGGACATTTTAATCTTGACTGGTGAAATAAATATTTGTTTCATCATGAAGTTTATTTTGAGGTGTTCAATCTTTCAAAGTAAAAAATGTTCTCTTTGTAAAGTGCTCACATGTCCTTTGCTTAAATTAACACACATAAGAAGATCTCTTTGAAAACCATATTATTTCCAAATAGGGAATCTAAGAGAAAGGGAATCAAGGGCAGAGGAAGAAATTAGAACATAATGAGAAAGTATTGCCATATCATTGAAGAGCCTTCATTATCAAATGTCACCAAACACAACATATACCCCAGATCAAGGCAATGGGTAAACTTTCCATGTAAAATGAAATCGACCTTCTGCATTGGATTCCAAAAGGTCTAGCAGTGGTGGTGCTTGGCACACCAAAATCCTGATAAACTTGCCAATACAGTCCCAGAAAAATGGCCAGGATTCATTTCCCTTTTACTGGCCAATCTTGTCTTCTTTCTGCTCCTTCAAAGCAGGGATCTTATTTGGGTGTGTCCCAAACCCTTTTTCAGACTAACTGTTCAGATTTGGGGGGCATGGAGAATGCACTGTTTGAAAAAGAGAGCAGCAAGAGATAAGGCACTGCCAAAAACAGTAAAGAGGAGAACAACGGAGTCATGGAGGACAGAACCCAAGCTGTGATTTCCTTTTGCAATGTGGTGTGCTGTCTTTGGAATATTGGAACAGAAAGAAAACTCCACTCACCAACTCAGGATTATGTGGGAAAAATTAAAACCCAAGAGATTGCACTGCAGATCCAACCTATACAACCAACTACGCAGTTTTGTTGAAGTCAAGGAATGAAAGTGCATTTTAAACGTAAAGTGTAGTCAGTGGCTGGTGGAAAATATTCCATAATATTTTCTAATTATCTGTAAAAAAGAATCCAACAAGTGTGGAGTTATGCTGGGAATAGAGGTTTGAGAATTCTGACTGACAGCATAAAAGTTTGTTTTTTTTTAACTTATAGATTCTGTTTTAATTATACCTAAAAAAAAAAACAGAATGCATCCCATTGGTGGTGAAAATTAACTCTACTTCAGCTTACAATGACAATATTCTCTCAGAGAAATTTGGAGAATTTAAAATTGAAAAAAGAAATTTTAATCCTTTATTAAAGTATATACATGTTTAAAAAAATGGTTATTACTTTTGCTGTAAAAATAAATCCTTACTTAGTTCAGAAAGAATTTTTCCCCATACCCTGTCAGTGTTAATTTGAAAGAAAAGATTTTAGCCCGTTAAATTGAAAACTTGATAAAAATAAAAGGCTTCAAATAGAAGAGTTCCTTTGGCATGCATATTTTACCTTAACTTTTGGACTAGAGTTTCTTCCTAAAAATTATTGGAATAATATTAAACAACTCTAACTAGAGGAAAAATAATGGGAGAACAAGAAATGCCTCTCACTGATGACTCCTTTTTTGAATAATCACAATTTTAAATCAATAACCCAGAGGACATCATTTTACATGACTTCACAATTCTGTATTGAATGTTTACATCACTTGGAATTTTGTTTCAAGGAAATATTCCTGATTTTCTGGACACAATTGTGCTGTTCCCGATGGCAGAGAGATTGTGATGCAGGGGTCCATATATGAATATCTGGCTTTTTACATACTGTAATTATTGAGAATGTATTGGAAATATTTTCAAAAAAATTTTTGCAAAGAAACAGATCGACATATACAGAAATGAAACCATTGTACTGATGTACAAATAACTTACAGCCTCCAAAATTCTCCTATGGCTCATGAAGGACCATGCCAAAACACAGAAAGGAAAAAGTGACCTGTATGGTCAACAAAGTGAGAAAGAGTGACTCAACAGTTTACAAGTTATCAGGGTAAGACAAAATGTTCTGAAAGTCGAGGACCATATTCATCCAGCAGAGGACAACGTACTCCTTTCTATGCTTGGGAGATTACAATCTTTGATAATGAAGCAATACTAAAGAAAGCAGACTTTAGGGAAATAGGTAATTTAAAAACTACATATTTGTTTCCTCACCCACCCTCTTTCACTTAATTTATATTTTAGCGATGCATATCAATCATACATGAATATACAAATGCTGAAACCGAGCCAAAATCTCAACCTTAGGAAATTAAGTGGCATGAAACCTAGCAGTGGTCCAGTACACACATCTCCAGGTGATCTTTGAAATGTGATTCCTTTTTTAAAAATTGGCCAAAGCCTCTTTAAAATATGACTAATGCCTATTATTCATGGCTCAACACGGGTGTACAATTCCAGACATCCCCACGACCTTTAAAACAAGTATGTTTTATTAATACATATTAAACCACTATCTTACATAACAAATGCGTGCATTTGCTGGTGTGTCATATATTCACAAAGGTGTGAATTCTTCTCTACAATCATAATTAAATGTTTCCAACAGCTCTTTAAGAATTAAAATAGATAAAGAGAATCCAGAAGCATAAATAAAATATTATTCACCTCTCAATCCATTTGTTCACACTGTCATGCAAAGGAGCTTTTCTCACCATACTAGAAGAAATTTTTCCGTTTATCTCTCTGTATTTTTGATAACTCATCCCATTGTGCATGATGTGGGCAAACTGAACAATGCATGGCTGTGTTAAAGCTTTTGAAAGGACTTTAAATTATGGACTGAAAATATATTAGATTGAAAGAGAATGTTGATTTGAAAAGGGATTTTAGGTAAGATTTGATTTAACAAAGAGTCATAATAAAGATTTTTTTTTATTTACATTTTTTTTATTATGGGTAAAAATCAAAATTCTCACAATACATACAAACATTTGCAAAATGATATATAAATATATATGCATATATGTGTATTTGCTTACAAAAATGTTGTTTATATATATATATATTTCAAGAGGTGCTTAGATTACCCAAAATATTACACGGAACCCACTGGGATTCCCATGTTGCCCACCTCCCACACCTCCCATCACATCCCACACAAACATCTCCCACAGTGTGGCCCACCACCCTCAATGAACTCACACATCCTGGAGCCTTGCCACCAACCATAGACCACAGTTCACACTGTAGACCACACTCTCCCACTCAGTTCTGAGTGGTGTGTGCTGATTTAAAATGGCCTACATCCGTTGCCACAACAGTACTCAGGACAACCTCCAACTCCCAAAGAAGCCACTGTATTTCAACTGCTTGTTCCCTCCCTACCCCAAAAGTGTCAAGTGTCCACTGGCTCCACCTCATTGTTATAATTTCTTGCATTGCTAGAATCACCATATGTGAGCAAGAGAATACCATCAAGTCCACTCTAGTCCATAGTTCTTCCCCCAATCCTGAGGGGACTGGGATGGTGATGTCCACTCCAACTCCAAGTGAGAGAGGGCTTATATCCCATGGATATGGTGGGTGGGATGATCCTGCCTGCAGATACAGGCCCTCTCCATTCCCTGGGATGGACATTTCCCATCGTTGTCTCCTCACCAGGTGACTTGGATGAGTCCATTGAGCTGTAGGGTAGAAGTTGCAGCACCACCTAGATTTCATGCACACCTGGCACATAGGTAGGCAGGAGGCTCCAGTCTCTGGAAGTATACCTAAAAACCAAAATAGACCACATGCTAGGCCACAAAACAACACTCAATGAATTCAGAAAGATTGAGATTATACAAAGTAATAAAGCTTTAAGAAGGCACAGACTCATGTAAAGAAAAATAATGAGTCTTATTTAAGGGAAATAAATAATAACAAAATTTTAATTATTCTATTCACAGGGAAATAGTGGACCCTATACACTCTAGGGTGAATTAAATTTTTGTTTTATCATTCAGTTTACATTGAGGGATTCATCTTTCCTAATAAAAAATGTCCTCTTTGTGATGTGCTCACTTATACTTTGGCTAAATTACTGCACATAACAAGATCACTTGGAAAGCAATATGATTTCCTACTGGAGGTCTAAGAGCAGTGGAATCAAGGGCAGAAGAAAAAATTAGAATAGAATGAGAAAGGATTGCCACCTCAGTGAAGAGTCTTCATTATAAAAGGTCACCAGACACCATGTACATCCCAGATCTGGGTAATGGATAACCATTCCATGTAAAATGAAATCAAACTTCTGCATTGGATTCCAAAATGGTTCACAAGGGTGGAGCGTTTTAACACTAAAATCCTGGTCATCCTGCCAATGCAGTCCCTTGACAAATGGCCAGGATTTGTTTCCCTGTTATTGGCCAGGCTTGTCTTCTTTCTGCTCCTCAAAAGCAGGCACCTTAGCTGGATGCGGCACAAACACTTCTGCAAGATAATAATTTGGACCTTGGGGGCATGGAAGAATGGGCTGTTTGGAAAAGACAACAGCAGGAGAGAAGGCATTGCTAAAAAGAGAAAAGAGGTGAACAATGGAATCCTGAACAATGGCAACGAAGTGCTGATTCATCTGTACAGTAAGCTGGAGTGCTGTTTGAGAATTAAAATAGAACAAAATCTACAATAGTCAACACAGGAGAATGTGGAAAATTTAAAACTCAAGCGTCTTCAATAAAGACGCTTCCCATAAAAACATCTATCCAGATATGTTTAAGTCAGGGTATGAAAGTGTATTTTAAACATAAAATATAGTCAGTGGCTGGTGGAAAAAAATGCAAAAATATTTACTCATGATCTTTCAGAAATTTTGAAACACATGTTTAGTCATGCTGGGAATAGAGGTTTGACAATTCTGACCGACTGCATAAATGCTTGGTTTTTTTTTTTAATTTATAGATTGTATTATACTATAAATTAAGGAAAACAAGAAAGTGACCAATTGGACTTGAAAATTAGCAATAAGTCAGAGTAGAATAACGTTGCTCTCTCATAGAGTAATTGGGAATATTTAAATTAAAGAAAATGAATTTAAGACTTCATTAAAACATACATTTAAAAAGAATGGTTAATTATATATTATGGTATATAAAACAATATTTTCCCCTACCCTGTCACTGTCAATTGGAATAGAAAATCTTTAACCCTTTTAAATAGTAAACTCTGTAAAAATAAAAAAACACAGATAGAAGAGATCCTGTGGAATGCATATTTCACATAAAATTTTGGACTACATTTTCTTCCTATTATTTATTGGAATAATTTTAAACTACTCTCACTGGCTGAAAAATAATGGGAGCACAAGAAATGTTTCTCAACGATTCTCCTTTTTGGAATTATCACAATTTTGAAATGTTAATTCAAACGACCTCTTTTTACATAACTTAATGAGTGTTTGTTGAATGTTTACAAGGTTCTGAATTTTATAAAGGATAACATTGCTGAATTTCAAGACATTTTTGGGATGTTGCTGATGGTGCAGAGATTGTGATGCAGGTGTCCATAAACAAATAGCTGCTCTTTTGTCATATTTTAATTTTAGAGAATTATTTGGAAAAAAATCAAAATCATTCTTACCAAGAAACATATCCACATATAAACAAATGAAACCAAGGAACTAGAGTAAAACTACCTCCCAGCGTCCAAATTTCTCTTCTCGCTTATGAAGGACATTGTCAACACCCAGAAATGCAAAAGGGACCGGTAAGGTCCAAAAGGTGAGAAAGAGTAACTCAACTTTTTACAAGATATCATGTAGAAGAGGAATGGTTCATAAAAATCAATGTTCTAATTCCTTCCTCGACCCTTGATTCCATTGTTCTTAGGATCTCTATTTGGAAATAATATGGTTTTCCATGAGATCTTGTTATGTGTGGTAATTTAGGCAAAGGACGTGTGAGCACTTTACAAAGAGGACATTTTTTTACTTAGAAAGAATGAATGCCTCAAAGTAAACTGCACGATTAAGCAAATATTTATTTCACCGTTCAAGAATAAAATGATCACTCTATGCACGCGTACATAAAAGCCTCCATACTGAAGAAACACAAATGGAAGTCCACTTTATATAAATAGGAAATACCAAAGCATCATATTTGTCTCTCTCCCCTTGCTTTCCCTTAATATATTTTTTTAGTGATGCATATCAATCATACATGAACATATAGAAACCTCACGCCGAGAGTAGAAATCTCTTCGTAAACATATAAAGGGGCATAACCCTTAGAGTCGTCCCATACACACATCTCCAGTGGAAACTTGAATTGTGATTCCCTTTTAAAAAATTGACAAGAACATCTTTAAAACATGACTAATGCCTAGTATCCATGGCTTAAATCTGTGTACAGTTCCAGACATACCTATGATTAATAATGAATGTTTACATTCATTATTACATTCATTATGTTTACATCATTGTAAACATAATGTTTAAAATAATGAATGTTTACATCACTCAGAGTTTTGTTTCAAGGAAATATTCCTGATTTCAGGACACAATTGTGCTGATCCCAATGGCAGAGAGATTGTGATACAGGTGTCCATATATGAATACCTGCTTTTTGACATATTGTAATTTTTGAGAATGTATTGGAAAGATTTTTCAAAAAAATTTTTGCAAAGAAACAGATAGACATATACAAAAATGAAACCATTGTACTACTGTACAAATAACTTACAGCCTCCAAAATTTTCCTGTGGCTCATGAAGGACCATGACAAAACACAGAAGTGAAAAAGGGATGTGTATTGTCCACAAGGGGAGAAAGAGTGACTCAACTGTTTTCAAGATATCGTGTAGTAGTGGAATGGTTCATAAAAATCAAGGACCATTTCCATCAAGCAGAGTGGCTGCCCTCCATCTATGTACTCCAGAATACATCCTCCATACTGAAGAAACACCAAAGGAAGACCAATTTAGAGAAATAGGTAATTCCAAAGCTTCATTTTTGTCTCTCTCCCTTGCATTCCCCTAATATTTATTTTTTGTGATACATGTCAATCATTCATGAACTTATCAAAACCTTACGCCGAGACTAGAAATCACATCATAAGAAAATAAAGGGGCCTAACACCTAAAAGTCATCCCATACACACATCTCCAGCAGAACCTTGAATTGTGATTGCCTTTTTAAAAATTGGTAAGAACATCTTTAAAACATGACTTATGCCCTTTATCCATACCTTAACAGGGTGTACAGTTCTAGACATACCCATGATTATCAAAACAAATCTGTTTATTAATACATATTAAACCAATATCTTTCTTATCCAATGTGTACATTCCCTGGTCCTTCATATAATCACAGAAGTCCGCATTCTTCTCTTCAATCATTATTAAAAGTTTTCAACAGCTCTTTAAGAATTATAATATATAAACAGAATCCAGAACAGTAAATAAAATATTATTCAGCTCACAATCCATTTGTTGACACTGCCATGCAAAGGTGCTTTTCTCAGAGACCTTGAACAACATTTTCCATTTCTCTCTCAGTTATCTTCATGACTCATCCCATAGTGAATCACGTGGACAAAGGGGAAAATGCATGGCTTATTTAAAGCTATTGAAAAGATTTTATTTTAAAATTATGAAAGGAAACATATATTAGTTTGAAGGAGAATGTTGATTTTAAAAGGGACTTTAGGTAAGATTAGATTTAATATAATCAATCATATTAAAGATTAAGAATGCACAGCCACATGTAAAGGAAAATAATCAGTCTGATTTTAGGGAAATAAATTATTAAAAATTTTTAATTATTTTATTCCCCATGAAATTGTGGAAATTATAATCTCAAGGAGTGAAATAAATTTCTGTTTCCTCGTGCAGTTGACATTGAGGCATTCATTCATTCTGAGTAAAAAATGTCCCATTTGTAAAGTGCTCATACATCATTTGCATAAACTACCAAACATAACAGGATCCCTTGGAAAACGATATTATTTCCAACTAGAGATACTCAGAGCAATGGAATCAAAACCAGAGGAAGAAATTAGAATAGAATGATAAAGTTTTGCCATCTCAATGAAGAGCCTTCAATATCAAAGCTCACCCATCACCAATATATCTCAGATCAGGGCCATAGATAAACTTAACATTTGAAATGAAATCTAACTTCTGCTTTGGATTTCAAAAGGACTCGCCGGAGTGGAGTGTGACACACCAAAATCCTGGTCATCCGGCCAATGCAATCCCAAGAAATATGGACAGGATTCGTGTTCCCTTTACTGGCCAGTCTTGTCTTCTTTCTGCTCCTTCAAAGCAGGAACCTTAGCTGGGTGTGACCCAAACAATTTTGCAGAGTAATTATTCAGACCTTGTGGGCATGGAGAACAGTCTGTTTGGAAATGAGAGCAGCAGGAGAGAAGGCACTGCTAAAAACAAAAAGGAGGAAAACAATGGAATCCTGGAGGAAAGTATCCATGCTCGGATTTCCTTGTGGGGTGTGATGCGGTGCTATTTAAAAATTGGAATAGAGAGAATACACCATTACACAACTCAGGAGTATGGGGAAAAATTAAAACCCAAGAGACTTCATTACAGACACAGCTTATACACCCAAATAGCCAGATATGTTGAAGTAAGGGTATGAAATTGTATATTAAACGCAAAGTATGGTCAGTGGCTGGCGGAAAAAATTCAATAATATTTTCTCCTGAGCTGGGAGAAAGATTTCAACACATGTGGAGTCATGCTGGGCTATAGAGGTTTCAGTTTGCTGACCGACTGCATTAAAGTTTTTTTTTTAATATATTTATAGATTCTGTTAGTAATATATATTAAGGAAAACAAGAATGTGGCCAATTGGAGGTGAAAATTAACAATAAGTCAGATGAGAATGTCAGTGTTCTCGCATAGAGTAATAGGGAGTATTTAAAATAAAAATAAAACAATTTTAAAGCTTTGTTAAGACATACATTTTAAAAGAATAATTAATTCTATATTTTGGTATATAAATCAATCTTTAATTAGGCAAAAAGAAATTTTCCTGGTTCCCTGTCGATGTTAATTGGAAAGGAAAGGCTTTAACCCTTTTAAATAGTAAAATCTGTTAAAATAAAATGCTACCACTAGAAGAATTCCTGTGCAATGCATATTTTACCTTAATTCTTGGGCTAGATTTTTTTCCTAATAGTTAATGGAATGTTATTAAACTACTTTTACTGGCAGAAAAATTATGGGAGCACAAGAAATGTTTCTCACTTATTCTCCTTTCTTGAAAAATCACAATTTTAATTCAAAAATTCAGAGGAACTCTTTTTACATGACTTCACGATTCTTTACTGCATGTTTACAAAGCTCAGGATTTTTTCTTCAAGGAAACCATTCCGATTTTCAAGACATTATTGGGCTGTTGCATATTGTGCAGATTGTGACGCAGGGGTCCATATACAAATAGCTGCTATTTTATCATATTGTAATTTTGGAGAATTGTTGGGAAAAGTATTAAAATCATTCTTACCAAGAAACAGATCCACATATACAAAAATGAAAACAAGGAACTACAGTAAAAATAGCTCCCAGCATCCAAATTTCTCTTATGGCTTCTGAAGGACCTGGCCAACACCCAGAATTGCAAAAGGGACGTGTAAGGTCCACAAGTTGAGAAAGACTGCCGCAACTGTTTACTATTTAAAATGTGGGGGAAGCGGCTGTGGCTCAATCAGTAGGGCTCCCGTTTACCATATGGGAGGCCCCGGGTTCGGTTCCCGGGGCCTCCTGGTGAAGGCAAGCCCGCCCGCGCGGCGTGGTTAGCTGACCCAGTGAGCACAAGCAGCAAGGGGGGGGATAAATGAATAAATAAATAAAATCTTTAAAAAAAAAATGTGGAAAAGGCATGGTTCATAAAATTCAAGGACCTATTGCATCAAGCAGAGGGTACCTCCCTCCATTCTATGCACAAGAGATTACAACCTGGTAATGAAGAAACACAAAGGAAGAGCATTTTAGAGCAATAGGTAATTCCAAGCTTCATATTTATCCCTCCCCACAGTCTTTCTCATAATATATATATATTTAGTGATGCATATCAATCGTTTATGAACATACATAAACCTGACACCGAGAGCAGAAATCTCAACCTTAGAAAATATAGGGGCAAAACACCTAACAGAAATCTCATACCCATATCTCCAGCAAAACATTGATTTGTGATTCCTTTTTTTTAAAATTGGCCAGAGCATCTTTAAAACATGACTAATGCCTATTATCCATGGCTCAACTTATTTGTACGACAACAGACATCCCCTCAATTTAAAAGAAAAATGCTCTTTTATTAAGTCATATTAAGACACTATATTACTTATCCAATGTGTACCATCCTGGTCCTTTGAATAATCACAGAAGTGTTCATTCTTCTCTTAAATCATTATTAAATGTTTTCAATAGCTCTTTAAGGATTATAGGAAATAAAGAGAATACAGAAAATAAAAAATATATTTTCCAGCTCTTAATCCATTAGTTGACACTGACATGCGTATGTGTTTTGCTTGCTGTCCTTGAACAATTTTTTCCATTTATCTTTCAGTTTTCTTTTGATAATTCAACCCAGAGTACATCATGTGTACAAAGCGAACAATGCATGGATTTTTAATCATGGTGAAAATTTTTATTTTAAAATTATGAACTGAAATGTATATTAGTTCCAAAGAGAATGTTGGTTTCAAAAGGGACTCTAGGTAAAATTAGGTTTAATACAATCATTCATAATCAAATTTTAAGAATGCACTGACACATGTAAAGGAAAATAATCAGACTGATTTATGGGAAATAAATTATAACCAAATTTAAATATTTTATATTTAGGGGAAATAAATAATAACAAAATTTTAATTATTCCATTCCCTTGGAAATAGTGGACCTTATAATCTCTAGGGGTATAATAAATTTTTGTTTTATCATGCAGTTTACTTTGAGGGATTCATTCTTTCTTAGTAAAAAATGTCCTCTTTATAAAGTGCTCACTTATACTTTGGCTAAATTACAACACATGATAAGAGCATTTTAACACTAAAATCATGGTCATAAGGCCAATGCAGTCCCATGACAAATGGCCTGGATTTGTTTCCCTGTTACTGGCCAGTCTTGTTTTATTTCTGCTCCTCCAAAGAAAGGATCTTAGCTGGATGTGGCCAAACAATTCTGCAAAATAATAACTTGTACCTTGGGGGCATGGAGGAATGGACTGTTTGGAAAAGACAGCAGCGGGTGAGAAGGCATTACTATAAACAGAAAAGAGGTGATCAATGGAATCCTGAACACTAGCAACCATCTGTACAGCCTGCTCCAGTGCTGGTGTAAAATTAAAATAGAAAGAAACCTCCAATAGGCAACACAGAAGTATGTGGAAAAATTAAATCTCAAGCATCTTCAGTAAAGACACTTCCCATAAAAACAACTATCTAGATCTGTTAAAGTCAGGGTATGAAAGTGTACATTAAACTTAAAATATAGACAGTGGGTGGTGGAAAAATTGCAAAAATATATACTCATGATCTTTCAGAAAGTTTAAACACAAGTGGAGTCATGCTGGGAATAGAGGTTTGACAATTCTGACCGACTGCATATATGTTCGTTTGTTTTTTTAATTTATAGATTCTATTATAAATATGTAATAAGGAAAACAGGAATGTGATCAGTTCGATGTGAAAATTAGCAAAGAGTCAGAATAGAATGACAGTGTTCTCTCATAGAGTAATTGGGAGTATTTAAAATAAAATAAAAAAATTTAAGACTTCATTAAAATGTACATTTTAAAAGAATGGTTAATTATATATTATGGTATATAAGTCAATCTTTACTTAGGGAAAATGAATTTTTCCTCCTTCCCTGTCAATGTTAATTGGAAAGGAAAGTCTTTAGCCTTTTTAAATAGTAAACTCTGTAAAAATAAAAGACCACAGTTAGAAGAGTTCCTGTGGAATGCATATTTTACGTTAAAATTTGGACTACATTTTCTTCCTATTATTTATTGTAATAATTATAAACTACTCTAATTGGCAGAAAAATAATGAGAGCACAAGACATATTTCTCACTGCTTCTCCTTTTAGGAATAATCACAGTTTTGAATCGATAATTCAGAGGACCTCTTTTTGCATGACTTCATGAGTGTTTATTGAATGTTTACTAGGTTCTGGATTTTTTTTCAAGGAAACCATTCCTGATTTTCAAGACATTATTGGGCTGTTGCTGATGTAACAGAGATTGTGGTGCAGGAGTCCATATACAAAGAGCTGTTCTTTTGTCATATTGTAATTTTTGAGAAATATTGGGGAAAAAATTCAAAATCATTCTTACCAAGAAACATATCCACATATACAAAAATGAAACAAAGAACTAGAGTAAAACCAGCTCCCAGCGTCCAAATTTCTCTTCTGGCCTATGAAAGAACTTGCCAAAACCCAGAAATGCAAAAGGGACCTGTAAGGTCCCCAAGGTGAGAAAGAGTGACTTAAGTGTTTACAAGATATCAAGTAGAAGAGGAATGGTTCATAAAAATCAAGGACCATTTCCAACAAGCCGAGTTGACCGTCCTCCATTCTATGCACGCAGGATTACTGCCTCCATACTGAAGAAACACAAAAGGAAGATCACTTTAGAGAAATAGGTAATCCCTCAGCTTCATATTTGTCTCTCTCCCCCTGATTTCCCTTAATATATATTTTTAGTGATGCATGTCAATCATTCATGAATATATATAAACCTGATGCTGAGAGTAGAAATCTCATCATAAGAAAATAAAGGGGCATAAAACTTAACAGTAGTCCCATACCCACATCTCCAGCAGAACCTTGAATTGTGATTCCCTTTTAAAAAATTGAAAAGAACATCTTTAAAACATGACTAATTACTAGTCATGGCTTAACTGGGTGTACAGTTCCAGACATACCCATGTTTATTAAAACAAATCTGTTTTATTAATACATATTAAAGCAATATTTTTCTTATCCAATGTGTACATTCCCTGGTCTTTCATATAAACACAGAGGGGTGCATTCTTGTCTTCAATCATTACTAAACATTTTCAACAGCTCTTTAAAATTATAATAAATAAAAAGAATCCAGAACAGTAAATAAAATATTATTCAGCTCTCAATCAATTTGTTGACACTGCCATGCAAAGGTGCTTTTCTCAGCATCCTTGAGCAACTTTTTCCATTTCTCTCTCAGTTATCTTAATAACTCCCCCCATATTGCATAATGTAGATGAAGTTAAAAATCCATGACTTTTGTAAAGTTATTGAAAAGACTTTTTTAAAAATTATGAATGGAAACGTTTATTAGAGTGAAAGAGAAGGTTGATTTGAAAAGGGATTTTAGGTAAGATTAGATTTAATACAATCAATCATAATAAAGGTTTAAGAAGGTACAGGCACATGTAAAGGAAAATAATCAGTCTTATTTTAGGGATAGAAATTATTAAAAATTTTAAATTATTTTCTTCCCTATGAAATTGTGGAAATTATGCTCTCAATGGGTGAAATAAATTTTTGTTTCATCGTGCAGTTTGCACTGAGGCATTCATTCTTTCTGAGTAAAAAACGTACCCTTTGTAAAGTGCTCACACGTCCTTTGCCAAAATTACCAAACATAACGGGATCCCTAGGAAAACCATATTATTTCCAACTAGAGTTACTGAGAGCAATGGAATCAAAATTCAAAAACTTCATATTTGTTTCTCCGCACCCTCTTTCACTTAATATATATTTTAGGGATGCATATCAATCATACATGACCATGCAAATGCTGAAGCCGAGCCAAAATCTCAACCTTAGAATATTAAGGGGCATGAAAACTAACAGTGGTCCAGTACACCCATCTCCAGGAGATCGTTGAAATGTGATTCCTTTTTTAAAAATTCGCCAAAGAATCTTTAAAATATGACTAAAGTCTATTATTCATGGCTCAACTCTGGTGTACAATTTCAGATATCCCCATGAATCTTAAAACAAGTCTGTTTTATTAATACATATTAAACCACTAACTTACTTATCAAATGCGTACATTCCCTGGTGCATCATGTATTCACAAAGGTGTGCATTCTTCTCTTCAATCATTATTAAACGTTTTCAACAACTCTTTAAGAATTAAAATGAATAAAGAGAATCCAGAAGCATAAATAAAATATTATTCACTTCTCAATATATTTGTTGACACTGCCATGCAAAGGTGCTTTCCTCATGATACTTGAACAAATTATTCCATTTATCTCTCAGTTTTTTTTAATAACTCATCCCATTGTGCATGATGTGGTTAAAGCGAACAATGCAAGGCTGTGTTAAAGCTGTTGAAAGGACTTTAAATTATGTACTGAAAAGTATATTAGATTGAAAGAGAATGTTGATTTGAAAAGGGATTTTAGGTAAGATTAGATTTAATATGATCATTCATATTAAATATTTAAGAAGGCACAGACACATGTTTAGGAAAATAATCAGTCATATTTAGGGGAAATAAATAATAACAAAATTTCATTTATTCTATTCCCTGGGAAATAGTGGACCTTATAATCTCTAGGGGTGAAATAAATTTTTGTTTTATCATGCGGTTTATATTGGGGGATTCATTCTTTCTTAGTAAAATATGTCCTCTTTGTAAAGTGCTCACTTATACTTTGGCTAAATTACAACACAACAAGATCTCTTTGAAAGCCATATAATTTACTACTAGAGTTCTAAGAGCAATGGAATCAAAGGCAGAGGAAAAGTTTAGAATAGAATGAGAAAGGATTGCCACCTCAGTGAAGAATCTTCATTATAAAAGATCACCAGACACCACGTACATCCCAGATCAGGGCGGTGGATAACCATTCCATGTAAAATGAAATCGAAATTCTGTATTGGATTCCAAAAGGGCTCAAAGAGGTGGAGCGTTCTAACACTAAAATCGTCATAATCGTGCCAATGCAGTCCCATAAAAATGACCAGGTTTTGTTTCCTGATACTGGCCAGGCTTCTCTTCTTTCTGCACCTCCAAAACAGGGAACATAGCTGGATGTGGCACAAACACTTCTGCAGGATAATAATTTGGACCTTGGGGGAATGGAAGAATGGGCTGTTTGGAAAAGACAGCAGCAGGAGAGAAGGCATTGAGAAAAACAGTAAAGAGGTGAACAATGGAATCCTGAATAATGTGAAACAAGTGCTGATTCATCTGTACAGTGTGCTGGAGTGCTGGTTGAAAATTAAAATAGAAAGAAACCTCCAAAGGGCAACACAGGAGTATGTGGAAAAATTAAAACTCAAGCGTCTTCAATAAAGAAACTTCCCCAAAAAACATCTATCCAGATATGTTGAAGTCAGTGTATGAAAGTGTATTTTAAACATAAAATATAGTCAGTTTTGGTGGAAAAAAATGCAAAAATATTTACTCATGATCTTTCAGAAAGTTTAAAACACATGTGGATTCATGCTGTGAATAGAGGTTTGACAATTCTGACCAACTGCATAAATGTTTGTTTTTTTTTTAATTTATAGATTCTATTATAAATATAAATTAAGGAAAACAAGAATGTGATGAATTGGACGTGAAAATTAGCAATAAATCAGAGTAGAATGGCGTTACTCTCTCACCGAGTAATTGGTAGTATTTAAAATAAAAAAAAATGAATTTAATACTTCATTAAAACATACATTTTAAAAGAATGGTTAAATATATATTATGGTATATAAATCAATATTTTCTTAGGCAAAATGAATTTTTCTCCTACCCTGTCAAAGTAAATTGGAAAGGAAATTCTTTAGCCCTTTTAAATAGTAAACTCTGTAAAAAAAAAAAAAAAAGAACACAGAAGAGATCCTGTGGAATGCATATTTTACAGAAAATTTTGGACTACATATTCTTCCCATTATTTATTGGAATAATTTTAAACTATTCTCACTGGCAGAAAAATAATGGGAGCACAAGAAAAGTTTTTCAATGACTGTCTTTTTTGGAATAATCACAATTTTGAAATGTTAATTCAGAGGACCTCTTTTTACATTACTTCATGAGGGTTTATTGAATGTTTACAAGGTTCTGGATTTTTTTTTAAGGAAACCACTCCTGATTTCCAAGACATTATTGAGCTGTTGCTGATGGTGCAGAGATTGTGATGCAGGTGTCCATATACAAATAGCAGCTATTTTGTCATAATGTAATTTTTGAGAATTATTGGGAAAAAAATCAAAATCATTCTTGCCAAGAAACATATCCATATATACACAAATGAAACCAAGGAATTAGAGTAAAACTGGCTCCCAGCATCCAAATTCCTCTTCTGCCTAATGAAGGACATTGCCAACACCCAGAAATAAAAAAGAGACCTGTAAGGTGAGAAAGATTGCCTCGACAGGTTACAAGATATCACAGGGAATGGAATGGTTCATAAAATCAATGTTCTAATTTCTTCCTCTGCCCTTGATTCCATTGCTCTTATTATCTCTATTTGGAAATAATATGGTTTTCCAAGAGATCTTGTTATGTGTGTTAATTTAGGCAAAGGACGTGTGAGCACTTTACAAAGAGGACATTTTTTACTTAGAAAGAATGAATGCCTCAAAGTAAACTGCACGATTAAACAAATATTTATCTCACCGGTCAAGAATAAAATGTCCACTCTAAGCACACCAGATTACAGCCTCCATACTGAAGAAACACAAAAGGAAGTCCACATTAGAGAAATAGGTAATTCCAAAGCTTCATATTTGTCTCTGTCCCCCTGCTTTCCCATAATACATATTTTTAGTGATGCATGTCAATCATATATGAACTTAAATAAACCTGATGCAGAGTGTAGAAATCTCATCATAAGAAAATAAAGGGGCATAAAACCCAAGCGTCGTCCCATACACACATCTCCAGCAGAAAATTGAATTGTGATTCCCTTTTAAAAAATTGGCAAGAACATCTTTAAAACATGACTAATGCCTAGTACCATGGCTTAACTGGGTGTACAGTTGCAGACATAATCACGATTATTCAAACAAATCTGTTTTATCTATACATATTAAAACACTAACTTTCTGAGCCAATGTGTACATTCCCTAGTCCTTACTACAATCACAGTGGTGCGCATTCTTCTCTTCAATCATTACTAAACATTTTCAACAGCTCTTTACGAATTATACTAAATAAACAGAATCCCAAACAGTAAATAAAATATTATTCAGCTCTCAATCCACTTTTTGATACTGCCATGCAAAAGTGCTTTTCTCAGTATCCTTGAACAACTTTTTCCGTTTCTCTATCAGTTATCTTAATAACTCATCCCATAGTGCATCATGTGGAGAAAGTAAACATTGCATGGCATTTTAAAGCTGTTTACATTAAAATTATGAACGGAAACGTCTATTAGATTGAAAGAGAACATTAATTTGAAAAGGAATTTTAGCTAAGATTAGATTTAATATAATCAATCTTAATAAAGATTTAAGGAGGCACAGGTACATGTAAAGGAAAGTAATCACTTTGATTTTAGGGAAATAAATTATTAAATATTTTTAATAATTTTATCCCCATGAAGTTGTGGAAGTTATAATCTCAAGGGGTGAAATAAATTTTTGTTACATCGTGCAGTTTGCATAGAGGCATTCATTCTTTCTGAGTGAAAAACGTCCCCTTTGTAAAGTGCTCACACGTACTTTGCCTAAATTACCAAACATAACAGGATCCATTTGAAAACCATATTATTTCCAACTACAGATACTGAAAGCAATGGAATCAAAGGCAGAGGAAGAAATTAGAATAGAATGAGAAAGTATTGCCATCTCAATGATGAGCCTTCATTATCAAAGGCCACCAAACACCACATATATACTGCATCAGGGCAATGGGAAACCTCTGCATGTAAAATAAAATTGCACGACAGCAATGGATTGCAAAAGGTCTCATATGGGACAGTATGGCACACCAAATTCCTGGTCATCTGGCCAATGCATTCCCAGGAAAAATGGACAGGATTCATTTCCAAGTTACTGGCCAGTCTTGTCTTCTTTCTGCTCTTCCAAAGCAGAGTCCATAGCGTTGTGTGTCACCAAATTTTTTTCAGCCTAATTATTTGGACTTTGTGGGCAGGGAGAAAGGGATGTTTGGAGAAGACAGCAGTAGGAGATATGGCACTGCTAAAAACAGAAAAGAGGAGAACAATGGAATCTGGAAGAAAGGATCCAAACTCAGATTTCCTTGTGCAGTGTGGTATGGGGCTTCTTTGAAATTGTGAAAGAAAGAAAACTACTATAGCCACCTCAGGAGACTGTGGAAAAAATGAAATCACAAGACTCTTCAATACACACACTGCCAATACCACCAATGAGCCAGATATGTTGAAGAAGGGAATGAAAGTGAATTTTACACATAAAGTATGGTCAGTGGATAGTGGAAAAATGCCATAATATTTTCTCATGATCTGTCATAAAGATTCCAAGTCATGTGGTGTCATACTGGGAGATAGAAGTTTGAGTATCCTGATTGACTTTGTAAAAGTTTGTTTTATTTTTTAATTTATAAATTCTATTAGAAATATATATTAAGGAAAACAAGACTGTGTCCAATTGAACGTGAAAATTAGATATAAGTCTGATTAGAATGACAGTGTTGTCTCATAAACTAATTTGGAGTATTTAAAATTAAAAAAAAATAAATTTTAAATCTTCGTTAAAACAAACATTATACAGAATGGTTATTTATATATTTTGGTATATAAAATGACCTGTACATAGGAAAAAAGAATTTTTCCCTCTACCCTGTCAATGTTAATTGTAAAGGAAAGACTTTTGTCCTATTAAAGAGTAAACTGTGTAAAATAAAATGCTGCAAAAAAGAGAACTCCTGTTGAATGCATATTTTACCTTAAGTTTTTGACTAGATTTTCTTCCTAATAGTTATTGGAATATTATTACACTAATCTAAATGGCATTAAAATAAGGGGAGCACAAGAAATGTTTCTCACTGGTCCTTCATTTTGAATAAGCACAATTTTAAATTGATAATTCAGAGGACCTCTTTATACATGACCTCAGGCTTCATTACTGAATGTTTAGCAGGCCCTGCATTTTTTTTAAAGGTACCCATTGCTGATTTTCTGGACATCATTGGGCTGTTGCCCTTGGAGCAGAGAATGTGACGCAGGTGTCTATAGACAAATACCTGGTCTTTTGACATATTTTAATTTTTGATAAATATATTGGAAGAAAAAATCAAAATCATTCTTACTAACAAACAGAACTACACATAAGAATTGAAACCAAGTAACTACTGTACAAGTATCTCCCAGCCTCCAAATGTCTCCTATGGCTTATGAAGAACCTTGCCAAAGCCCAGAAGTGCAAAAGGGAACTGTAAGGTCGACAAGGTGAGAAAGAGTACCTCACCTATTCACAAATTATCATGTGGAAGAGGAATGGTTCATAAAAGACAAGTACCTATTGCATCAAGCAGAGAGTACAGCCCTCCATTTAATGCATGCCAGATTACAACCTCTGATAATGAAGAAACACAAAGGAAGACCACTTTAGAGAAATAAGTAATTCCAAGCTTCATATTTGTCCCTCCCCACCCTCTTTCTCATAATATATATTTTTAGTGATGCATATCAATCGATTCTGAACTTACATAAACCTGACACTGAGAGCAGAAATCTCAACCTTAGAAAATATAGGGGCAAAACACCTAAGAGTAGTCTCATACACATATCTCCAGCAGAAGCTTGAATTGTGATTTCTTTTTTAAAAATTGGCCAGAGAATCTTTAAAACATGACTAATACCTATTATCCATGGCTTAAATTATGTGTACAATCCAAGACATCCCCACAATTTTTTAAAAAAGGCTCTTTTATTAAATCATATTAAACCACTATAATTCTCATCCAATGTGTACCATCCCTGGTCCTTCGAATAATCACTGACGTGTGCATTCTCCTCTCCAATCATTATTAAATGTTTTCAATAGACCTTTAAGAATTATAGGAAATAAATAGAATACAGAAAATTAAAAATACTATTTTACACCTCTTAATCCATTAGTTGTCACTGATATGCATATGTGCTTTGATTGCCATTCTTGAACAAATTTTTCCATTTATCTCTCAGTTTTTATGATAACTCAATCCATAGTGCATCAAGTGGACAATGTGAACATTGCATGGATTTTTTAAAACTGTTGAAATTTTTATTTTAAAATTATGAACTGAAATGCATATTAGTTCCAAAGTGACTGTTGACTTGAAAAGAGACTCTAGGTAAGATTATATTTAATATAATCATCCATAATAAAATTTTAAGAATGCACTGACACATGTAAAGGAAAATAATGTCTGATTTATGGAAAGTAAATTATAACCAAATTTTAATTATTTTATTCCCTGTGATATAGTGGACATTTTAATCTTGACAGGTGAAATTAATATTTGCTTCATCCTGCAGTTTACTTTGAGGCATTCAATCATTCTACGTAAAAAATTTTGTCTTTGTAAAGTGCTCACACGTCCTTTGCCTAAATTACCACACATAACAGGATCTCTTTGAAAACCATATTATTTCCAACTAGAGATCCTAAGAGCAATGGAATCAACGACAGAAGAAGAAATTAGAACATAATCAGAAAGTTTTGCTATCTCAATGAAGAGCCTTCATTATCGAAGGTCACAAAACACCACATATACCCCAGATCAGGAAAATGGATAACCATTCCAAGTAAAATGAAATCGATTTTCTGCATTGGATTCCAAAAGGGCTAGCAGTGGTGGAGCGTGGCACAACAAAATCCTGGTCATCTTGTCAATGCAGTCCCAGAAAAATGGCCAGGATTCGTTTCCCTGTTACTGGCTAGTCTTGTCTTCTTTCTGCTCCAAAGCAAGGACCTTAGTTGAGTGTGGCCCAAACCCTTTTGCAGAATAATTATTCAGACTTTGGTGGCATGGAGAATGCACTGTTTGAAAAAGAGAGCAGCAAGAGATAAGGCACTGCTAAAAACAGTAAAGAGAAGAACATCTGAATCATGGAGGACAGAACCCAAGCTGCAATTTCCTTATGCCATGTGGTGTGCTGCTTTTTGAAAATTGGAACAGAAAGAAAACCCAAGTCACCAACTCAGAATTATGTGGGAAAAATTAAAGCCCAAGAGACTGCACTGCAGACCCAGCCTATACAACAAACTAGCCAGTTATGTTGAAGTCAGCATATGAAAGTGTATTTTAAACATAAAGTGTAGTCAGTGGCTGGTGGAAAAAAGGCAATAATATTTTCACATGACCTGTCAGAAAGAATCCAACGTGTGGAGTCATGTTGGAAATAGAGGTTTGAGAATCCTGACTGACAGCATAAAAGTTTTTTTTTGTAACATATAGATTCTGTTATAATTATACCTTAAAAAAACAAGAATGTGTCCCATTGGAGGTGAAAATTAACTCTTCATCAGTTTACAATGACGATATTCTCTCACAGAGTAATTTGGAGAATTTAAAATTGAAAAAAGAAATTTTAAGCCTTTGTAAATGTATATATGTTTAAAAAATGGTTATTTATTTGTTTTCCAATAAAAATAAATCCTTACTTAGGAAGAAAGAATTTTTCCCCATACCCTGTCAGTGTTAATTTGAAAGGAAAGATTTTAGCCCATTAAATAGAAAACTCTGTAAAAATAAAAGGTTTCAAATAGAAGAGTTCCTGTGGCATGAATATATTAATTCACTTTTGGACTAGAGTTTCTTCCTAATAATTATTGGAATAATATTAAACAACTCTAACTCGAGGAAAAATAATGGGAGGACAAGAAATACTTCTCACTGATGAATCCTTTTATGAATAATCACAATTTTAAATCAATAATCCAGAGGACATCATTTTACATGACTTCACAATTCTGTACTGAATATTTACATCACTCGGGGTTTTGTTTCAAGGAAATACTCCTGATTTTCTGGACTCAATTGTGCTTTTCCCAATGACAGAGTTATTGTGATGCAGGTGTCCATATAAGAATACCTGCTTTTTGACATGTTGTAATTTTTGAAAATATATTGGAAACATTTTCAAAAATATTTTTGCAAAGAAACAAATCGACATATACAAAAATGAAACCATTGAACTACTGTACAAATAACTTATAGCCTTCAAAATTCTCCTATGGCTTATGAAGGACCATGCAATCACACAGAAGGGAAAAAGGGACCTGTATGGACCACAAGGTGAGAAAGAGTGCCTCATATGTTTACAAGTTATCATGTGAAAGAGGAATGTTTCATAAAATTCAAGGACCTATTGCATCAAGCACAGGGTACCACCCTCAATTCTATGCATACCAGATTACAACCTATGATAATGAAGAAACACAAAAAAGACAACTTTAGAGAAATAGGTAATTCCAAGATTCATATTTGTCCCTCCCGACCTTCTTTCACATAATATATATTTTTAGTGATGCATAACAATCATTTCTGAATATATATAAACCTGTCACCGAGAGCAGAAATCTCAATTTTAGAAAATATAGGGGCAAAACACCTAACAATAGTCTCATACACATATCCCCAGCAGAACATTGAATTGTGATTTTTTTTTTAAATTGTCCAGAGCATCTTTAAAACATGACTAGTGCCTGTTATACATGGCTCAAATTATGTGTACAATCCCACACATCCCCACAATTAAAGACAAAAAAAGGCTTTTTTATTAAATCATATTAAACCACTATATTACTTATTAAATGTGTACCATTCTTGGTCCTTCGTATAATCACATACGTTTGCATTCTTCTCTTCTATCTTTATTATATGTTTTCAATAGTTATTTACAAATTATAGGAAATAAAGAGAATACAGAAAATAAAAAAAAACACATTATTCAACTCTTAACACATTATTTGATACTGACATGCATATGTGCTTTGCTTGTCGTCCTTGAACAACTTTTTCTGTTTACCTCAGTTTTTTTAATAATTCAACCCATAGTGCATCATATGGATAAAGTGAACATTGCATGGATTATTTAAAGCTGTTGAAAATTTTTATTTTAAAATTATCAACTGAAATGCATATTAGTTCCAAGGAGAATGTTGATTTGAAAAGGGACTCTAGGTAAGATTAGATTTAATATAATCAATCAAAATAAAATTTTAAGAATGCACGGACACATGTAAAGTAAAATAATCAGTATGATTTATGGGAAATAAATTATAACAAAATTTTAATTGTTTTATTCCTCTTGTTATAGTGGACATTTTAATCTTGACCAGTGAAATAAATATTTGTTTCATTGTGCCATTTACATTGAGACATTCAATCTTTCTAAGTAAAAAATGTCCTCTTTGTAAAATGCTCACAAATCCTTTGCCTAAATTATCACACTTTACAAGATCTCTTTGAAATCCCTATTATTTCCAAATAGGGATCCTAACAGCAAGCGAATTAAGGGCAGATGAAGTAATTAGAATATAATGAGAAAGTATTGCCATCTCAATGAAGAGACTTGATTATCAAAGGTCACCAAACACCACATATACCCCAGTTCAGGGCAATGGATAACCATTCCGTGTAAAATGAAATCGAACTTCTGCATTGGATGCCAAAAGGGCTAGCAGTGGTGGAGCATGGCACACAAAACCTGGTCATCTTACCAATGCAGTCCCAGGAAACGTGTCCAGGATTCATTTCCCGGTTACTAGCCAGTCTTGTCTTCATTCTGCTCTTCCAAAGCAGGGACCATAGCGTTGTTTGTCACCAACACTTTTTCAGTCTAATTATTGGGACCTTGTGGGCATGGAGAAAGGAATGTTTGGAGAAGACAACAACAGGACTGATGGCACTGCTAAAAACAGAAAAGAGGAGAACAATGGAATCCTGGAGGAAAGAATCCAAGCTCTGATTTTCTTGCGTGGTGTGGTGCGGTGCTTTATAAAATTTGGAACAGAAAGAAAATACCACTAAGCAACTCAAGAGTATCGTGAAAAATTAAAACACAAGAGACTTCACTACAGACACAGCCTATACAACCTACTAGCCAGATATGTTGAAGTCAGGGTATAAAAAAATATATTTTAAACACAATGGAATCAAAGGCAGAGGAAGAAATTAGAAGAGAATGAGAAAGTATTGCCATCTCAATGAAGAGCCTTCATTATCAAAGTTCACCAATCACCAATAAATCTCAGATCAGGGCCATGGATAAACTTACCATTTGAAATGAAATCAAACTTCTGCATTGGATTCCAAAAGGACTCGCAGAGTGGAGTGTGGCACAAAAAAATCTTGTTCATCCGGCCAATGCAATCCCATGAAATATGGCCAGGATTCGTGTACATTTTCCTGGCCAGTCTTGTCTTCTTTCAGCTCCTTCAAAGCAGGGACCTTAGCTGGTTGTGAACCAAACACTTTTGAAAAATAATTATTCAGACCTTGGGGGCATGGAGAACGGGCTGTTTAGAAATGACAGCAGCAGGAGAGAAGGCACTGCTAAAAACAGAAAAGAGGAGAACAATGGAATCCTGGAGGAAAGAATCCAAGCTCTGATTTCCTTGTGCGGTGTGGTGCAGTGCTTTTTAAGAATTGGAACACAGAGAAAACACCATTACACAACTCAGGAGTATGTGGAAAAATTAAAACCCAAGAGAATTCACTACAGACACAACCTATACAACCAACTAGCCAGATATGTTGAAGTCAGAGTATGAAAGTGTATTTTAAACACCAAGTTAGGTCAGTGGCTGGTGGAAAAAATGCAATAATATTTTCTCCTGAGCTGTGAGAAAGATTCCAACACATGTGGAATCATGCTGGGGTATAGAGGCTTGAGTTTCCTGACCGAATGTGTAAAAGTTTTTTATTTTTTATTTTTTTATAGATTCTGTTAGAAATATATATTAAGGAAAACAAGAATGTGGCCAATTAGAGGTGAAAATTAGCAATAAGTCAGATTAGAATGCCAGTGATCTCTCATAGAGTAATTGGGAGTATTTAAAATAAAAATAAATAAATTTAAAACTTCATTAAAACATTCATTTTAAAGGAATGGTTAATTATATATTATGGTATATAAATCAATTTTAATAAGGCAAAAATAATTTTTTCCTGCTTCCCTGACAATGTTAATTGGAAAGGAGAATCTTTAGCCCTTTTAAATAGTAAACCCTGTTTAAATAAAAGGCTACAAATAGAACAGTTCCTGGGCAATGCTTATTTTACCTTAATTTTTAGGCTTGATTTTTTTCCTAATAGTTATTGGAATAATATTAAACTACTTTTAATGGCAGAAAAAAAATGGGAGCACAAGATATGTTTCTCACTTATTTCCCTTTCTTGAATAATCACAATTTTAAATCGAAAATTCAGAGGACCTCTTTTTACATGACTTCATGATCCTCTACTGCATATTTACAAAGCTCAGGATTTTTGTTTCAAGGAAACCATTCCTGATTTTCAAGACATTATTGGGCTGTTGCATATTGTGGAGATTGTGATGCAGGTGTCCATATACAAATAGCTGCTATATTATCATATTGTAATTTTTGAGATTTGTTGGGAAAAAAATCAAAATCATTCTTACCAAGAAACAGATCCACATATACACAAATGAAACCAAGGAACATTGAAAAATAGCTCCCAGCGTCCAATTTTCTCTTATAACTTATGAAGGACCATGCCAACACCCATAAGTGCAAAAAGGAACTGTAAGGTTTACAAGGTTAGAAAGAGTGCCTCAACTGCTTACAAGTAGTCATGTGGAAGAGGCATGGTTCATAAAATTCAAGGACCTATTACATCAAGCAGAGGTTACCGCCCTCCATTCTATGCATGCCAGACAGATTACAACCTGATAATGAAGAAACACAAAAGGAAGACCACATTAGAAAAATATGTAATTCCAAGATTCATATTTGTCCTTCTCCACCCTCTTTCTCATAATATATATTTTATTGATGCATATCAATCGTTTCTGAACATACATAAACCTGACACCGAGAGCAGAAATCTCAAACTTAGAAAATATATGGTCAAAACAGCTAACAGTAGTCTCATACACATATCTCCAGCAGAACATTGAATTGTGATTCCTTTTTTAAAAATTGGCCAGAGCATCTTTAAAACATGACTAATGCCTTTTATTCATTGCTCAAATTATGAGTACAATTCAAGACATCCCCAGAATTTAAAAAAAAAAAAAGAGCTGCTTTAATTAAATCATATTAAACCACTATATTACTTATCCAATGTGTGCCATTCCTGGTCCTTCGTATAATCAGAGAGTTGTGCATTCTTCTCTTCAATCATTATTAAATGTTTTCAATAGCTCTTTAAGAATTATAATAAATAAAGAGAATACAGAAAATTAAAAAAAAATATTATTCACCTATTAATCCATTAGTTGTCACTGACATGCATATGTGCTTTACTTACCGTCCTTGAACAACTTTTTCCGTTTATCTATCAGTTTTTTTTTATACTTCAACACATAGTGCATCATGTGCACAAAGTGAACATTGCATGGATTTTTTAAAGCTGTTGAAATTTAATATTTTAAAATTATCAACTTAAATGCATATTAGTTCCAAAGAGAATGTTGATTTGAAAAGGGACAATAGGTAAGATTGGTTTTAATATAATCAATCATAATAAAATTTTAAGAGTGCACTGACATGTGTAAAGGAAAATAATCAGATTGATTTATGGGAAATAATTTATAACAAAATTTTAATTATTTTATTCCCCATGATATAGTGGATATTTTTATCTCAACCGTGAAATAAATATTTGTTTAATCGTGCAGTTTACTTTGAGGCATTCATTCTTTATAAGTAAAAGATATTCTCTTTGTAAAGTGCTCTCATGTCCTTTGCCTTAATTACCACACATAACAAGATCTCTTGGAAAAACATCTAATTTCCAAATAGAGATCCAAAGAGCAATGGAATCAAGGGCAGAGGAAGAAATTAGAACATAATGAGAAAGTATTGCCATCTCAATGAAGAGCCTTCATCATCAAATTTCACCAAATACCACATATACCCCAGATCAGGGCAATGGATAACCTTTCCATGTAAAATGAAATCGAAGTTCTGCATTGGATTCCAAAAGGTCTCTCAGGGGTGGAGCGTTTTAACACTAAAATCCTTGTCATCCTTCCAATGCAGTCCCATGACTAACAGCCAGGATTTTTTTTCCTGTTACTGGCAAGGCTTGTCTTCTTTCTGCTCCTCCAAAGCAGGGACCTTAGCAGGATACAGCAGGGGGTCGGATGTGGCTCAACTGGTTGGGCGTCCGTCTCCCATGTGGAGGGACCCGGGTTCGATCCCTGGGACCTCCCGGTAAGAAAAAAAAAAAAAAAAAAAAAGGATACAGCACAAACACTTCTGCAGGTAAATAATTTGGACCTTGGGGGAATGGAATATGGGCTGTTTGGAAAAGACAGCAGCGGGAGAGATGGCATTCCTAAAAACTGATAGAAGATGAAAAATGGAACCCTGAACAATGGCAACCATCTTTACAGTGGGCTCCAGTACTGGTTGAAAATTAAAATAGTAAGAAACTTCCAATAGGCCACACAGGAGTATGTGAAAAATTAAAACTCAAGCATCTTCAATAAAGACACTTATAAAAACAACTATCCAGATATGTTGAAATGAGGGTATGAAAGTGTATTTTAACCATAAAATATAATCAGTGGCTGGTGGGAAAAAAATGCAAAAATATTAACTCATGATCTTTCAGAAAGTTTAAAACACATGTGGATAAATGCTAGGATAAGAGGTTTGACAATTCTGACCGACTGCATAAAAGTTTTTTTTTTTTTAATTTATAGATTCTATTATAAATATATAATAAGGAAAACAAGAATGTGAACATTTGTACGTGAAAATTAGCAGTAAGTCAGAATAGAATGACAGTGTTCTCTAACAGACTAATTAGGAGTATTTAAAATACAAAAAAATAAATTTAAGTCTTCATTAAAACATACATTTTAAAAGAATGGTTAATTATATATTAGGGTATATAAATCAATCTTTACTTAGGCAAAATGAATTTTTCCCCTACCCTGTCAATGTTAATTGGAAAGGAAAGTCTTTAGCCCTTTTAAATAGTAAACTCTGTAAAAATAAAAGACCACAGATAGAAGAGTTCTTGTGGAATGCATATTTTACATAAAATTTCAGACTACATTTTCTTCCTATAATTTATTGGAATAATTTTATACTACTCTAACTGGCAGAAAAATAATGGGAGCACAAGAAGTGTTTCTCACTGATTCTCCTTTTAGGAATAATCACAATTTTGAATAGATAAATCAGAGGACATCTTTTTACATCTCTTCATGAGTGTTTATTGAATGTTTACAAGGTCCTGGATTTTTTTCAAGGAAACCATTCCTGATTTTCAAGACATTATTGGGCTGTTGCTGATGGTGCAGAGATTGTGATGCAGGTGTCAATATACAAATAGCAGCTCTTTTGTCATATTGTAATTTTTGAGAATTATTGGGAAAAAATCAAAATAATTCTTACCAAGACCCATATCCACATATACACAAAAGAAACCAAGGAACTAAAGTAAATCTAGCTCCCAGCGTCCAAATTTCTGTTTTGGCTTATGAAGGACGTTGCCAACACCCAGAAATGCAAAAGAGACCTGTAAATTCCCAAGGTGAGAAAGAGTGTCTCGACTGTTTACAAGATATCATGTAGAAGAGGAATGGTTCATAAAAAATTATTTTCTAATTACTTCCCCTGTCCTTGATTCCATTGCTCTTAGGATCTCTATTTGGAAATAATATGGTTTTCCAATAGATCTTGTTATGTGTGGTAATTTAGGCAAAGGACCTGGGGGCACTTATATAAGAAGACATTTTTTACTTAGAAAGAATGAATGCCTCAAAGTAAACTGCACGATTAAAGAAATATATTTTTCACCATTCAAGAATAAAATGTCCTCACTGTGCATGCCAGATTACAGCCTCCATACTGAAGAAACAGAAAAGGAAGTGTTTATAGAAATAGTTAATGCCAAAGCTTCATATTTGTCTCTCTCCCCCTGCTTTCCCTTAATATATATATTTTAGTGATACATGTCAATCATACATGAACATATATAAACCTGACGCCAAGAGTAGAAATCTCATCATAAGAAAATAAAGGGGCATAACACATAACAGTGGTCCCATACACACATCTCCAGCAGAAACTTTAATTGTGATTCCCTTTTTAAAAATTGGCCAGAACATCTTTAAAACCTGACTAAGGCCTTGTATCCACCTCTAAACTGGGTGTACAGTTCCAGACATACTCATGATTATTAAAACAAATCTGTTTTACCAATACATATTAAACCACTATCTTTATTTATTTTTTTTTTTATTATGGGTAAAAATAAAAATTCTCACAATATATAAAAACATTTGCAAAATGATATATAAATATATATGCATATATGTGTATTTGCTTACAAAAATGTTGTTTATATATATACATATATTTCAAGAGGTGCTTAGATTACCCAAAATATTACATGGAACCCACTGGGATTCCCATGTTGCCCACCTCCCACACCTCCCACCACATCCCACACAAACATCTCCCACAGTGTGGCCCACCACCCTCAATGAACTTACACATCCTGGAGACTTGCCACCAACCATAGACCACAGTTCGCACTGTAGACCACACTCTCTCCCACTCAGTTCTGAGTGGTGTGTGCTGATTTAAAATGGCTTACATCCGTTGCCACAACAGTACTCAGGACAACATCCAACTCCAAAAGAATCCCCTGTATTTCAACTGCTCATCCTCTCCCTACCCCAAAAGTGTCAAGTGGCCACTGGCTCCACATCATTGTTATAATTTCTTGCATTGCTAGAATCACCATATGTGAACATGAGAATACCATCAAGTCCACTCTAATCCATAGACTTTCCCCCAATCCTGAGGGGACTGGTATGGTGATGTCCACTCCTACTCCAAGTGAGAGAGGGCTTATATCCCATGGATATGGTGGGTGAGATGATCCTGCCTG
Organism: Tolypeutes matacus; assembly: GCA_026826555.1. NCBI lineage: Eukaryota > Metazoa > Chordata > Mammalia > Cingulata > Chlamyphoridae > Tolypeutes > Tolypeutes matacus. The sequence goes on from JAKSZT010054128.1 coordinate 52,772, forward strand.
CAGCTGCAGGCCCTCTCCATTCCCTGGGATGGTCATTGCCCATCGTTGTCTCCTCACCAGATGACTTGGATGAGTCCATTGAGCTGTAGGGTAGAAGTTGCAGCTCCACCTAGATTTCATGCATACCTGGAACATAGGTAGGTGGGAGGCTCCAGTCTCTGGAAGTATACCTAAAAACTCCAGCATCACATATAGGTTTGAATAGAAGGGACTGGTGAACCATGTGCAGGGAGGACTTATTTGAGTCTAATTCTGTCACTCTCAGGAGCACAGATTCCAAAATAGAACCCACTGATAAGGCATCAGTCTCTGGGGCTATCCCCCCTTATATAGGACCAGGGTGTCTCCGGAGCTCTCAGGAACCCCACTGAGTGGGGTGATAGGCACTAGATGTTCTATGAGCTCCTACTGAGGTATGCGTAAGAGTTACCTCTGGGATGACCTCCCTACTCTGTTTGAAGCCTCTTAGCCACTTGATCTCATTTGTCTTTACCATTTCCCACTTTTATTCAAGGTCTTTTTCCAGTTGTGTTGCCAGTTGGCACTTGGTATTAATCCCTCATTGCCAGGGAGGCTCAACCCCGGGAGTCATGTCCCACGTTGGGGGGAAGGTAATGCAATCATATGCTGAGTTTGGCTTAGAGAGGCCACATTTGAGCAACAAGGAGACTCTCAGTTGGCAACACTTAGGCACTCCACAACTGCAAGCTAAGTCTCATTTACAAGAGCAAAGACTCACAAGGGTAGTCATCAATAAAAAAAACACATAAGTGGGTCATCTTATTTTGACAGGCACTGTCCCTACACTCAGAGGACTATTGCTGCTCCCTTGGAGACTGTGGCAGAGCTCTCCAGGCTAATAATTCCGATTCCCTCATTTATTGTGTAATTATCCACCCATCGTGACCATGCCCCATCCCCCGATCCTTTGAATGATTTTGTATATCTTTCATGTATATTCGGATGAACCAATCACCACGAAACCCCCCCCCAGACAACCCCCCAATAATCCCCTGCGGTACCCATTGTAACCCTTCTGTGATCCAAACCCACTATGAACATTTAGTCCATAAAATAATCAAATACACTTACTAGGAAAAAGAAACAAGTGTGATAAGCTTACATGGAAGCTTTATCACTGTGTTATCGGATGTCTTGTGTGCCATGAAACCCTCCTCCTCTCAATTCCCATTGTCTCCCAATTTTTCATTTAATTTTCAAAGAAGTTTTAGTTCACTATCTTTCTTATCCAATGTGTACATTCCCTGGTCCTTCATATAATCGCAGTGGTGCCCATTCTTCTCTTCAAGCATTACTAAACGTTTTCAACAGCTCTTTAAGAATTATAAAAAATAAACAGAATCCAGAAAAGTAAATAAAATATTATTCAGCTCTCAATTCATTTGTTGACACGGCCATGCAAAGGTGCTTTTCTCAGCATCCTTGAACAAATTTTTCCATTTATCTCTGAGTTATCTTGATAACTCATCCCATGGTGCATCATGTGGACAAAGTGAAAAATGCATGGCTTTATTAAAGCTATTGAAAAGACTTTGTTTTAAAATTATGAACGGAAACGTATATTAGATTGAAAGAAAATGTTGATAAGAAAAGTGATTTTAGGTAAGATTAGATTTAATATACTCAATTTTAATTAAGATTTAAGGAGGCACATGCACATGTAAAGGAAAATAACCAGTCTGATTTTAGGGAAATAAATTATTAAAATTTTTAAATTATTTTATTACCCTTGAAATTGTTGAAATTATAATCTCAAGTGGTGAAATACATTTTTGTTTCATCGTGCATTTTCATTGAGGCATTCATTCTTTCTGAGTAAAAAACGTCCCCTTTGTAAAGTGCCCACACGTCCTTTGCTAAATTACCAAACCTAACAGGATCCTTTGGAAAACCATATTATTTCCCAATAGAGATACTCAGAGCACTGGAATCAAAGGTAGAAGAAGAAATTAGAATAGAATGAGAAAGTTTTGCCATCTCAATGAAGAGCCTTCATTATCAAAGGCCACCAAACACCACATATATACTACATCAGGAGAATCGGAAACCTTTGCCTGTAAAATAAAATCGTAATTCAGCAATGGATTCCAAAAGTGCTCACAAGGGGGAGTGTGGCACACCAAATTCATGGTCATCCTGCCAATGCAGACCCAGGGAAAAATGAACAGGATTCATTTCCCGGTTACTGGGAAGTCTTGTCTTGTTTCTGCTATTCCAAAGCAGGGACCATAGGGTTGCGTGTCACCAGTACTTTTTCAGTCTATTTATTTGGACCTTGTGGGCAGGGAGAAAGTGATGTTTGGAGAAGACAGCTGCAGGAGAGAAGGCACTGCTAAAAACAGAAAAGAGGAGAACAATGGAAACCTGGTGAATGAATCAAAACACAGATTTCCATGTGCAGTGTGGTATGGGGCTTCTTTGAAACTGTTGAAAGATAGTAAAGTCCTCTATCCACCTCAGGGGAATGTGGAAATAATGAAATCACAAGAATCTTCAATACAGACACTGCCAATAAAACCAACTAGCCAGATATGTTGAAGAAATGTATGAAAGTGAATTTTAAACATAAAGTATGGTCAGTGGCTAGTGGAAAAATGCCATAATATTTTCTCATGATCTGCCTGAAAGATTCCAACACATGTGGTGTCATATAGGGGGATAGAGGTTTGAGTATCCTGTCGGTGTAAAAGTGTTTTTTTTTTTTAATCTATACATTCTGTTAGAAATATATATTAAGGAAAACAAGAATGTGTCCAATTGGACGTGAAAACTAGATATAAGTGATTAGAATGATGGTGTTCTCTCATAGACTAATTTGGAGTATTTAAAATAAAAATAAATAAATTTTAAGTCTTCGTTAAAACAAATATTTTAAAAAATGGTTATTTATATATTTTGGTATATAAATCCACCTGTCCATAGGAAATAAGAATTTTCCCCCACACCCTGTCAATGTTAATTGGAAAGGAAAGACTTTAGCTCTTTTAAAGAGTAAACTCTGCAAAATGAAAAGCTGCAAATAGAGAGCTCCTGTGGAATGCATATTATACCTTAATTTTTACTAGATTTTCTTCCTTTTAGCTATTGGAATAATATTAAACTACTCTAAATGGCCGAAAATTATAGGAGCACAAGAAACGTATGTCAGTGATACTTCGTTTTGAATAACGACAATTTTAAATCTATAAATCAGAGGACCTCTTTTTTACATGACCTCAGGATTCTTTATTGAATGTTTAGCAGGCTCTGCATTTTTTTTCAAGGAACCCATTGCTGATTTTCTGCACATCATTGGGCTGATGCACTTGGAGCAGAGATTGTAACGCAGGTATCTATAGACAAATACCTGGTGTTTTGACATATTTTAATTTTGGATAAATGTATTGGAAGAAAAAATCAAAATCATTCTTGCAAACAAACAGATCTACATGTAAGAATTGAGACCAAGGAACTAAAGTACAAGTATCCCCGAGCCTCCAAATGTCTCCTATGGCTTATGAATGACCTTGTTAAGACCCTGAAGTGCAAAAGGGACCTGTTAGATCCACATGGTAAGAGTGTCTCAACTGTTTACAAGTTATCATATGGAAGAGGAATGGTTCATAAAAGTCAAGGACCTATTGCATCAAGCAGAGGGTACCGCCCTCCATTCTAAGCATGCCAGAATACAACTTCTGATAATGAAGAAACACAAAGGAAGACCACTTTAGAGAAATAGTTAATTCCAAGCTTCATATTTGTCCCTCCCCATCCTCTTTCTCATAATATATATTTTTAGTGATGTATATCAATCGTTTCTGAACATACATAAACCTGACACCGAGAGCAGAAATCTCAACCTGAGAAAATATAGGGGCAAAACACCTAACAGTAGTCTAATACACATATCTCCAGCAGAACCTTGAATGGTGATTCCTTTTTTAAAAATTGGCTAGAGCATCTTTAAAAGATGACTAATGCCTATTATCCATGGCTGAAATTTTGTGTAGAATGCCAGACATCCCCAAAATAAAAAAAATAAAACAGGCTCTTTTATTAAATCATATTAAACCACTATATTACTTATCCAATGTGTACCATCCAAGTTCCTTCATATAATCACAGAAGTGTGCATTCTTTTCTTATAACATTATTAAATGTTTCCAATAGCTCTTTAAGAAGTATAGGAAATAAAGAGAAAACAGAAAATTAAAAAAATATATTATTCATCTCAATCTATTAGTTGACACTGACATGAATATGTGCTTTGCTTGCCATCCTTGAACAAGTTTTTCTGTTTATCTCTCTGTTTTTTGATTATTCAACCCATAGTGCATCATGTGGTCAAAGTGAACATTGCATGGATTTTGAAAGCTGTTGAAAATTTTTATTTTAAAATTATCAACTGAAATGCATAAAAAACATATTATTCACCTCTTAATCCATTAGTTGACACTGATATGCATATGTGAAATTTTTATTTTAAAATTATGTACAGAACGCATATTAGTTCCAAAGAGAATGTTGACTTGAAAAGGGACCCTAGGTAAGGTTAGATTTAATATAATCAATCATAATAAAATTTTAAGAATGCACTGACACATGTAAAGGAAAATAGTCAGTCTGATTTATGGGAAATAAACTGTAACAAATTTTAATTATTTTATTCCCCGTGATATAATGGACATTTTAATCTTGACCGGTGAAATAAATATGTATTTCATTGTTCAGTATACTTTGCGGCATTCAATCTTTCTAAGAAAAAAATGTCTTCTTTGTAAAATGCTCACACGTCCTTTGCCTAAATTGTCACACTTAACAGGATCTCTTTGAAAACCATATTATTTCCAAATAAGGATCCTAAGAGGAATGGAATCAAGGGCAGAGGAAGAAATTAGAACATAGTGAGAAAATATTTCCATCTCAATAAAGAGCCTTCATTCATCATTATCAAAGGTCGCTAAACACCACAAATACCCCAGATCAGGACAATTTATAACATTTCCGTGTAAAATGAAATCGAACTTCTTCATTGGATTCCAAAATGTCTAGCAGGTATGGAGTGTGGCACTCCAAAATCCAGGTTATCTTGCCAATGCAGTCCCAGAAAAATGGCCAGGATTAATTTCCCTTTTACTGACCAGTCTTGTCTTCTTTCTGCTCCTTCAAAGCAGGGAACTTAGCTGGCTGTGGCCCAAACCCATTTGCAGACTAATTATTCAGACTTTGGTGGCATGGAAAATGCACTGTTTGAAAAAGAAAGCAGCAAGAGATAAGGCACTGGTAAAAACAGGAAATAAGAGAACAACAAAATCATGGGGTACAGAATCCAAACTGTGATTTCCTAGTGCCGGGTGGTGTGCTGCTTTTGGATAATTGGAACAGAAAGAAAACTCGACTCATCAACTCAGGATTATATGGGAAAAATTTAAACCCAAGAGACAGCACTGCAGACGCAGCCTATACAACCAACTAGCCAGTTCTGTTGAAGTCAGGGTATGAAAGTGCATTTTAAACGTAAAGTGTATTCAGTGGCCTGTGGAAAAAATGCCATAATATTTTCTCATGATCTGTCAGAAAGGATCCGACATGTGTGGATTCATGCTGGGAATAGAGGATTGAGAATCCTGACTGACAGCATAACAGTTTTTTTTTTAACTTATAGTTTCTGTTATAATTATACCATAAAAAAATGAATTTGTTCCATTGGAGGTGAATATTAACTCTACATGAGCTTTCTATGACGATGTTCTCTCACAGATCAATTTGGAGAATTTAAAATTGAAAAAAGCAATTTTAAGCCTTTGTTAAACTATACATGTTTTAAAAAATGTTTTTTTAATTTGTTTTGCTATAAAAATAAATCCTTATTAGTCAGAAAGAATATTCCCCCATATCCTGTCAGTGTTAATTTGAAAGGAAAGATTTTAATCCGTTAAATTGAAAACTATTAAAATTAAAGGCTTCAAATAGAAGAGTTCCTCTGGCATGCATATGTTACCTTAACTTTTCAACTAGAGTTATCTCCTAATAATTATTGGAATAATATTAAACAAATCTAACTCGAGGAAAAATAATGGGAGAACAAGAAATGCTTCTCACTGATGACTCCTTTTTTGAATAATCACAATTTTAAATCAATAGCCCAGAAGATATCATTTTACATGACTTCACAATTCTGTACTGAATGTTTACATCACACAGAATTTTGTTTCATGGAAATATTCCTGATTTTCTGGACACAATTGTGCTGTTCCCGATGGCAGAGACATTGTGATGCAGGTGTCCATATATGAATACCTGGTTTTTGACATATTGTACTTTCTGAGAATGTATTGGAAATATTTTCAAAAAAAATTTTTGCAAAGAAACAGATGGACATATAGAAATATGAAACCATTGAACTACTGTACAAATAATTTACAGCCTCCAAAATTCTTCTATGGCTTATGAAGGACCATGCCAACACACAGAAAGGAAAAATTGACGTGTATGGTCCACAAGGGGAGGAAGAGTGACTCAACTGTTTACAAGTTATCAGGGTAAGATGAAATGTTCTGAAAATCAAGGACCAAATTCATCCAGCAGAGGGCAATGTACTCCCTTCTATGCTTGGGAGATTACAATCTTTGATAATGAAGCAACACTAAAGAAAGCAGACTTTAGGGAAATAGGTAATTCAAAAAATTCATATTTGTTTCTCTGCCTACCCTCTTTCACTTAATATATATTTTAGTGATGCATACAAATCATACATGTACATACAAGTGTTGAAGCCTAGCCAAAATCTCAACCTTAGAAAATTAAGGGGCATGAAACCTAGCAGGGGTCCAGTACACACATCTCCAGGAGATCTTTGAACTGTGATTCCTTTTTAAAAAATTGGCCAAAGCATCATTAAAATATGACTAATACCTATTATTCATGGTTCAACTCGGTTGTACAATTTCAGACATCACCACGACTTTTAAAACATGTCTGTTTTAGGTGGGCAACATGTTTCTTGGATCTTGTGGGCAGGGTGAAAGGGATATTTGGAGAAGGCAGCAGCAGGAGAGATGGCACTGCTAAAAACAGAAAAGAGGATCACAATGGAATCCTGGAGGAGAGTACAAACTAGGATTTCCTTGTGCAGTGTAGTATGTGGATTCTTTGAAAATTGTGATAGAAAAAAATCTCCTCGAGCCACCTCAGGAGAATGTGGAAAAAAAGAAATCACAAGAATCTTCAATAGAGACACTGCCAATAACATCACCTAGACAGATATGTTGAAGAAGTGTATGAAACTGAATTTTAAACATCAAGTATGGTCAGTGGCTAGTAGAAAAATGCCATAATATTTTCTCATGATCTGTCAGAAAGATTCCAACACATGTGGTGTCATTCTGGTGGATAGAGGTTGGATTATCCTCACTGAATGTGTAATAGGTTTTTTTGAATTTATACATTCTCTTAGAAATATATATTAAGGAAAACAAGATTCTGTCCAATTGGAGGTGAAAACTAGATATAAGACTGATTAGAATGACAGAGTTCTCTCATAGACTAATTTGGAGTAATTAAAATTTAAAAAAAAATAAATTTTAAGTCTTCGTTAAAACAAACATTTTAAAGAATGGTTATTAATATATTTTGGTATATAAATCGACCTGTACATAGGAAATAAGAAATTTTCTCCATACCCTGTCAATGTTAATTTGAAAGGAAAGAACTTTAGCCGTTTTAAAGTGTAAACAATGTAAAGTAAAATGCTACAAAGAGAGAGCTCCTGTGGAATGCATATTTTACCTTAATTTTTTGACTACATTTTCTTCCTAATTGTTATTGGAATAATATTGCACTACTCTAAATGGCAGAAAAATAATGGGTGTGCAAGAAATATTTCTCACTGATTCTTCATTTGAATAACCACAATTTTAAATCGATAATTCAGAGGACCTCTTTTTACATGACCTCAGGATTCTTTATTGAATGTTTAGCAGGCTCTGCATTTTTTTTCAAGGAACCCATTGCTGATTTTCTGGACATCATTGGGCTCTTGCCCTTGGAGCAGAGATTGTGACGCAGGTGTCTATAGACAAATACCTGGTCTTTTGACATATTTTAATTTTTGATAAATGTATTGGAAGAAAAAATCAAAATCATTCATACAAAGAAACAGATCTACACATAAGAATTGAAACCAAGAACTGCAGTACAGGTATCGCTGAGCCTCCAAATATCTCCTATGGCTTATGAAGGACCTTGCCATCATCCAGAAGTGCAAAAGGGACCTGTAAGGTCCACAAGGTAAGAAAGAGTGCCTCAACTGTTTACAAGTTATCATGTGGAAGAGGAATGATTCATAAATGTCAAGGACCTATTGCATTAAGCAGAGGGTACCGCCCTCCATTCACTGTATGCCAGATTACAACCTCTGATAATGAAGAAACACAAAGGAAGGCCACTTTAGAGAAATAGGTAATTCCAAGCGCCATATTTGTCCTTCCCCACCCTCTTTCTCATAATATATATTTTTAGGGATGCATATCAAACATTTCGGAACATACATAAACCTGACACCGAGAGCAGACATCTCAACCTTAGAAAATATAGGGGCAAAACACCTAACAGTAGTCTCATACACTATCTGCAGCTGAACTTTGAATTGTGATTACTTTTTTAAAAATTGGCCAGATCATCTTTAAAACATGACTAATGCCTATTATCCATGGGTCAAATTATGTGTACAATCCCAGACATCCCCTCAATTAAACCAAAAATTCTCCTTTATAAAATCATATTAAACCACTATATTGCATATCCAATGTGTACCATGTCTGGTCCTTTGTATAATCACAGAGATGTGCATTCTTCTCTTCAATCATTATTAAATGTTTTCAATAGCTCGTTAAGAAATATAGGAATTAAAAAGAATACAGAAAATAAATAAAAAATTATTCACCTCTTAATCCATTAGCTGACACTGACATGCATATGTGCAGTGCTTGCCATCCTTGAACAACATTTACTGTTTATGTCTCAGTTTTTTTTGATAATTCAACCCATAGTGCATTATGTGGACAAAGTGAATATTGCATGGATTTTTAAAGCTGTTGAAAATTTTTATTTTAAAATTTTGAACTGAAACGCATATTAGTTCCAAAGAGAATGTTGATTTGAAAAGGGACTCTAGGTAAGATTAGATTTAATATAATCAATCATAATAAAATTTTAAGAATGCACTGACACATGTAAAGGAAAATAATCAGTCTGATTTATGGGAAATAAATTATAACCAAATTTTAATTATTTTATTCCCCATGATATAATGGACATTTTAATCTTGAGTGAATAAATCAATATTTGTATCACCGTGCAGTTTCTTTGAGGCATTCAATATTTCTAAATAAAAAATGTCTTCTTTGTAAAGTGCTCACACGTCCTTTGCCTAAATTACCACACATAACAAGATCTCTTTGAAAACCATATTATTTCCAAATAGGGATCCTAATAGCAAAGGAATCAAGGGCACAAGAAGAAATTAGAACATAATGAAAAAGTTTTGCCATCTCAATGAAGAACCTTCATTATCAAAGGTCACCAAACACCACATATACCTCAGATCAGGGCAATGGTTAACCTTTCCGTGTAAAATGATATCAAACTTCTGCTTTGGATCCCAAAAGGGCTAGCAGGGGTGGATCGTGGCACACCAAAATCCTGGCCACCTTGCCAATGCAGTCCCAGAAAAATGGCCAGGTTTTGTTTCCCTTTTACTTCCCAGTCTTTTCTTCTTTCTGCTCCTTCAATGCAAGGAACTTAGTTGGTTGTGGCCCAAACCCTTTTGCAGACTAATTATTGAGACTTTGGGTGCATGGAGAATGCACTGTTTGGAAAAGAGACCTGGAAGAGATAAGGCACTGCAAAAATCAGTAAAGAGGAGAACAACAGAATCATGGAGGACAGAATCCAAGCTTTGATTTCCTTGTGCAGTGTGGTGTGTTGCTTTTTGAAAATTAGAACAGAAAGAAAAATCCACTCACCAACTCAGGATTATGTGGGAAACAATATAACCCACGAGCCTTCACTACAGACCTGGGCTATACAACCAACTAGCCAGATATGTTGAAGTCAGGGTATGAAAATGCATTTTAAACATAAAGTGTAGTCAGTGGCTGGTGGAAAAAATGCCATAATATTTTCTCATGATCTGTCAGAACGTATTCGACATGTGTGGAGTCATGCTGGGAATAGAGGTTTGAGAGTCATGTCTGACAGCATAAAAGTATTTTTTTTAACTTATAGATTCTGTTATAATTATACATTAAAAAAACAAGAATGTGGCCCATTGGAGGTGAAAATTAACTCTATGTCAGCTTACAATTACGATATACTCTACTATAGCATTTCAGATAATTTAAAATTAAAAAAAGAAATTTTAAGCCTTTGTTAAAGTACACATGTTTAAAAAATGGTTAATTATTTGTTTTGCTATAAAAATAAATCCTTACATAGGCAGAAAGAATTTTTCCCCATACCCTGTCAGTGTTAATTTGAAAGGAATGATTTTAGCCCGTTATATAGAAAATTCTGTAAAAATTATAGGCTTCAAATACAAGAGTTCCTGTGGCATGCATATTTTACCTTAATTTTGTACTAGAGTTTCTTCCAAATAATTATTGGAATAATATTTAAAAACTCTAACTCGAGGAAAAATAATGGGAGGACAAGAAATGCTTCTCACTGATGATTCCTTTTTTGAATAATCACAATTTAAAATCAACAATCCAGAGGACATCATTTTACATGACTTCACAATTCTGCCCTGAATGTTTACATCACTCGGGGTTTTGTTTCAAGGAAACATTCCTGATTTTCTGGACAAAATTGGGCTGTTCCCATTGGCAGAGAGATTGGGATGCAGGTGTCCTTAATTGAATATCTGCTTTTTGACATATTGTAATTTTAGAGAATGTATTGGAAAATTTTTCAAAAAAAATTTTACAAAGAAACAGATTGACATATACAAAATTGAAAACATTGAACTACCATACAAATAACTTACAGCCTCCAAAATTCTCCTATGGCTTATGAAGGACCATGCCAACACACAGAAGGGAAAAATTGACGTCTATGGTCCACAAGGTTAGAAAGAATGACTCAACAGTTTACAAGTTATCAGGGTAAGAGGAAATTTTCTCTAAGTCAAGGACCAAATCCTTCCACGAGAGGGCACCGTACCCCATTCCATGCTTGGGAGATTACAATCTTTGATAATGAACCAACACTAAAGAAAGCTGACTTTAAGGAAATAGGTAATTCAAAAGCTCCATATTTGTTTCTCCGCACTCTCTTTCACTTAATATATATTTTTAGTGATGCATATCAATCATACATGAACATACAAAAGCTGAAACCGAGACAAAAAAACTCGACCTTAGACAATTAAGAGGCATGACACAAAACATTGGTCCAGTACACACATCTCCAGCAGATTATGGAATTGTGATTCCTTTTTTCAAAATTGGCCAAAGCATCTTTAAATTATGACTAAGGCCTATTATTCATGGTTCAACTAGGGTGTACAATTCCAAACATCCCCACGATTTTTAAAACAAGTCTGTTTTATTAATACATATTCAACCAATATCTTACTTATCAAAAGCGTACATTCCCTGGTACTTTATATAATCACCGAGGTGTACATTCTTCTCTTAAATCACTATTAAACATTTTCAACAGTTCTTTATGAATTATAATAAATAAAGACAATCCATAAGAATAAAAAACATATTATTCACCTTAATCCATTAGTTGACCCTGACATGCATAGGAGCTTTTCTGCCATCCTTGAAGAAAATTTTCTGTTTATCTCTCAGTTTTATTGATAACTCATCCCATAGTGCATCATGTGGACAAAGTGAATATTGCATGGCTTTTTAAAACTGTTGAAAATCTTTATTTTAAAATTATGAACTGAAAGGCAAATTAGATCAAAAGAGAATATTGATTTGAAAAGGGATTGTAAGTAAATAGATTTAAGAAAATCAATCATAATAAAAATTTAAGAATGCACTGACACTTGTAAAGTAAAATAATCAGACTGATTTATGGGAAATAAATTCTAACATAATTTTATTATTTTATTCCCTGTGAATTAGTGGACATTATAATCTCTTGGGGTGAAATAAATTTTTGTTTTATCATGCAGTTTACATTAAGGCAATCAATCTTTCTGAGTAAAAAAATTTCCTCTTTGTAAGGTGCTCACATGTCTTTTGCCTAAATTACCACACCTAACAAGATCACTTGGAAAACGATATTATTTCCAACAAGAGATCCTCAGAGCACTGTAATCAAGGGTACTGGAAGAAATTATAGTAGAATGAGAAAGTTTTGCCATTTCAATGAAGAGTCTTCATTATCAAATTTCACCATACACCACGTATATCCCAGATATGTGCAACAGGTAACCTTTCCATGTAAAATGACATCGAACTTCTGCATTGGATTCCAAAATGGCTCACAGGGGTGGAGCTTGGCACACCAAAATCCTGGTTATCCTGTCAATGCAGTCCCAGGAAAAATGGTCAGGATTCATTTCCAGTTACTGTCCAGGTTTGTCTTCTTTCTACTCCTCCAAAGCAGGGACCTTTGCTGGGTGAGGCACAAACACTTCTGCAGACTAATTATTTGGACCTTGAGTGCATGGAGTATGCGCTGTATGGAAAAGGCAACATCAGTGGAGAAGGCACTGCTAAAAATATAAAAAGATGGTTACAATGGAATCTTGGACAAATCATCCAAGTTCTGATTCATTTGTGCAGTGTGATGCAGTGCTGGTTGAAAATTGAAACAGAAAGAAAACTCCACTATTCAAATCAAGAGTGCGTGGAAAAAATTAAAACACAAGAGTCTTCACTAAAGACACAGCCTATAAAGCCAACTAGCCAGATATGTTGAAGTCAGAGTTAGAAAGTGTATTTTACACATAAAGTATGGTCAGTGGCTGGTGGGAAAAATGCTATAATATTTTCTCAGGAGCTGATTGAAAGATTCCAACACAGGTGGACTCATGCTGGGGGATAGAAGTTAGAGTATCCTGACCCACTGTGCAAAAGTTTTTTTTTTTTTTTTATAGATTCTGTTTGATATATATATATTAAGGAAAAAAGAAAGTGGCCAATTGGAGGTGAATATTAGCTATGAGACAGATTGGAATGATGGTCTTCTCTCATAGAGAAATTTGGAGTATGTAAAATGAATAAAATTTTTAAGTGTTCATTAAAACATATATTTTAAAAGAATGGTTATTTATATATTTTGGTATAAAAGCCAAACTGAACTTAGGCAGAAAGAATTTTTTCCCATACCCTGTCACTGTTAATTGGAAAGGAATGGCTTTAGCCCTTTTAAATAGTAAACACTGTAAAATTAAATGGCTACAAATAGAGAGTCCCTGTGGAATACATATTTTACCTTAATTTTTGGACAAGATTCTCTACCTAAAAGTTATTGGAATAATATTAAACTACTCTAACTGGCAGAAAAATAATGGGAGCACAAGAAATGCTTCTCAAAGATGATTCCTTTTTTGAATAATGACAATTTTAATTCAGTAATTCACAGGACATCTTTTTACATGACTTCATGATTCTTTACTGAATGTTCACATGGCTCGGGATTTTGTTTCTAGGAAAGCATTCCTGATTTCCTGGACATCATTGGGCTGTTCACAGCTGTGGAGAGATTGTGATGCAGGTGTCCATATATGAATACCTGCTCTTTTGACATATTGTAATTTTTGAGAATGTATTAGAAAAAAATTCAAAATCATTCTTTCAGAGAAGCACATGGACATACACAAATATTTAACCAGGGAACTAGAGTACAAATAGCTTACAGCTTCCAAATTTCTGCTCTAAATTATGAAGGACCTTGCCAATACCCAAAAGGGAAAAAGTGACCTGTAAGGTCCACAAGGTGAGAAAGAGTGACTCAAAGGTTTAAAATTTATCAGGGTAGGAGGAAAGGTTCTCAAAAGTGAAGGACCTATTCCATAAAAGAGATGGTACCGTCCTGCATTCTATACATGCCAGATTACAAATTCTGATAATGAAGAAACACAAAAGGAAGATGACTTTAGGGAAATAGGTAATTCCAAACATTCATATTTGTCCCTCCCCATCCTCTTTCTCTTAATATACATTTATGGTGAGGCATATCAATCATACATGAGTACACATAAACCTGAGGCCGAGAGCAGAAATCTCAACCTTCGGAAAAAAAAGGAGCATAACACCTAAGAGTTGTCCAATACACACATATCAAGCAGAACGTTGAATTGGGATTTCTTTTTTAAAAATTGGTCAATGTATCTTTAACACATGAATACTGCCTAGTATCCATGGCTTAACTGGGTGTACAGTTCCAGACATACCCACGATTATTAAAACAAATCAGTTTTATTAATACATATTAAACCAAAATTATTCTTATCCAATGTGTACATTCCTTGGACCTTCATATAATCACAGTGGTGCGCATACTTCTCTTCAATCATTATTAAAAGATTTCAACATATCTTTAAGAATTATAAAAAATAAACAGAATCCAGAACAGTAAATAAAATATTATTCACCTCTCAAACCATTTGTTGACATTGCCATGCAAAGGTGCTTTTCTCAGGGTCCTTGAACAACTTTTTCTGTTTCTCTCTCAGTTATCTTAATAACTCATCCCATAGTGCATCATGTGGACAAAAAGCGTGGCTTTTTAAAGCTATTGAAAA